>ML818510.1:99190-124791 GCA_009831015.1 Picea engelmannii | reverse complement strand
TTAATACCGAGCATGGGTATGCCTACCTCGAGGATGTTTTTATTATGCATGACCGATAATGGTTTCTTTCCAGGTTCCTTCACCCAAATATTTGTGATTTTGTTCGTAAAGTATTTCAGGCATTAGAAACCTCTTATAACCTCACACTTTAGAGGGAATATGTTATACGATTATTTTCTACCTGATCACTTGATGGGAATCATCTAAGGATTAGCAATTTGAACCACTAAATTATACCACTTTTCCCTTGAGTTTACAGTACCTTTTTTCTTGGTCGTTGGTTTCGCTTTTACAACCCATGACCAGAAAGTGTTGGTTTCTCCTTATCCTCTTACGAAGGGTTATTGGTCAATCCCTGTAAGAATGCAGGGCATGACCGAGTTTATTTTTTTTTTAAGTAACAAAGAGGTAAATCCTATTATATCATTGTCAAAAATAAACATATGTCCTTAGGCTGCCAGTTGTTCTGCCAAGTTAGCGGAAACTGAAACAGTTGGTAGCCTTGGATATCCATGTCCAAAAGAGGTGGTCTGCCATATGTCCTGCCCGTAGGAAACCAAGACAAGTGGTGGCCTATAGTCTGTACATTAACCAGAAAGACAAAAAATGGAACTAGTTTAGATAGTGAAAGTTATGAGCTAACTAAATCCATAACCATAACCAGAAGCAATTACTCGTTGGCCTTATAGGTGGCCATGTTGAAATATTCATATTGCGATCCATTCTGAGATGGAAACACATAATATCACACACAGGTCAGACATCTTTTCCCTGCTGGCGCATTGGAGAAGGCGTCATACAACATGTCTATGCATTGGATCATGAGTGTGCCATAGTAGACTTGGTCCGCCATTTGGATTCTCAGATCGAGCATCAATTCTAAATGCTCCAGGTGGAATAATGGCAGTGGGACATGCCATTGTTCCTACACAATCGATATGGAAGGTGGCGCAAGGACCTCGCCACCCTCCTTCGACGTGCCACCTGCCTTGGTCTCCGCAACCTCGCTTGTTGTTGCCCCACTCTGCTATTCCATTGTTGCGCCCTGGCCCTGTTCCCCTGCTTTCTTCTCCTGGTCCTTATTGCTCTCTATGGCTCTGGAATAATTGTAGCCAGCTGTGAGTGTAGAATCCTGGGAGGCCATGTGGAGGATCTCTTCCAAAAACTCCTCCTCGATGTAGCAAATGGGGAACTCCTCCAATTGTGCCTCCATGGTGTTGTGTCCTTGGTGCTCCACAGTGACATCCTCAGTGACTTCCCCCGAGAGGCTTCTTGGTGGTTTTCAATTTTCTGTCACTGTGAAAAGAAGAGGCTCCGAAGGAATATGTATGGGCTCCTCTGGGATGACCTCCTCCACATACGCCATGGGAGGTGACTAGGCCATCCTTTCCCTGTGCGCAATCTGACTTTAGGTCATGGATAACACTCTCTCCAACCAATGTTGTCTCTTCTATCTCACAACGAAGGTGTACCAGGTTGAGTCGCGTTGTGGCTTTCCCCTCTCCCTTAGCATTAAGATGACAATTCAAATGACTAAGTTGCAGGGGGTGTTCCATTGACTGCACCAGAGCTCGAAATTGCAATCTTTGTGCAAGCCAAAGGAGAAATGGAGGAATATGAGGCAAGTCTGGATGATAATAGGGAGGAGTGATGGGACAGGTTCCATTATTTCTCCCCCAACATTTACTACCTATGCCACCAGACTGTTCACGTGAGGGAGAAGTCCCATGGAGTGAGGTTGGTGGTTAAGGCTTGCTCCCATCCTTAATGGTGAGGGGATGGGAGTTGGCCTGCCTTATTTATGGTCGGGCCTACCTCCATGTTGTGTGGCACTGATGTGCTACATGTCACCCCATCCAGGGTCATGACCGATTTGTTTACTCCCTATTTAGGATTGGTTTTAGGAGATGAGATTAAACCCCAATTTTTTTGTGGTTCAACCTTGAGTATATTTTCATATTGGGCATGGAGATATTATCCATATTAAAATTTGATCTTATCTTTAATATCATATAAATAATGGGGGTATCTCATGGGAAAAGGGGATAAGAGAGGAGAAAGCAAACTTATTCTGGCAGTTTGATTACAGATCTTAGGAAAGGAACATGGGAAAAGACTGCATCAACTTCGTTGTAAGGTGTAATCCATTTTTTTTATTAATAAAATATGTACAATATTTTCCTCCTTACTTGATTGCATGTTATTGTTATGATCTTTGTAAGGAATTTATATTCTTATGTTATGTCACTAGATCTATCATCAATTTATACATGATTAGTTTGATTTTGTGAAAGGTTTATGTGTCTCCATGTGTTCATATCTAATCAGGTAAGAGAGAAGGACATATTTTTGGAAGCTAACAACTAAGGAGTGTGCAGGGACAACTGTTGGATCACCAGGTAAGGTTTCCATTCCATCTACTTGTAGATCATTTTCATGCATGAATTAGATCTAGGAAAATCTATCGTTTACATCTATATTATTTCTTAGGTCTAGGAAGAGCCTAAGAGAGTTATTAAATTGATGATAGATCTAGTGACATAACATAAGAATATCAATTCCTTACAAAGATTATAACCATAAAATACAACCAAGTAAGGAGGAAAATCTTGTACATGTTCTATTAATAAAACATATGGATTACACCTTACAAAGAAGTTGATGCAGTCCTTTCCCAAGTTCCTTGCCCAAGCTCTTTAGTCAAACTTCCAAAACAAGTTTTATTTCTCCTCTCTTCTCCCCCCTTTTCCCATGAGAGACCCCCATTATTTATATTATAGTAAAGATAATATCAAAGGGTAGTTTGGATAAGATCTCCATGCCAATATGAAAAGCTTCTGGAGGTTGAGCCATGAAGAATTTTGGGTTTAATCTCATCTCACAAAACCAATCCTAAATAGGGAGTAACAAACCCGATCGTGCCCTGCATGCTTGCAGGGAGTGACTAGTCACCCTTTTAAAGAGGTTGAGAAGAGACCGACACTTTTTAGTCACTGGATGTAAAGGGAAAACCAATGACCAGGAAAAAAGGGACTGCAAACTTAGGGGGAAAGTGGTATAGTTTAGTGTTTTAGATTGTTAACCTTTGGATGATTCTCATCAGGTAATCAGGTGGAAAATAACTATATAATATATGCCCCCTAAAGTGTGAGGTTAGAGGAGGTTTATGATGGGTGAAATACTTTACAAACAAAATAACAGAGCTTTTGGAAAAGGAACCTAGAAAGAAAACATCATCGATCATGCATAATAAAAACATCCCCAAGGCGAGCATACCCATGCTCGGTAATAAAAACTAAGCATAGTTGCCAAAGAATACACTGTGGATCCATGCATGATGAAATTAACTAGATCATGGCCATGCAATAATAAAATGTGGATCCATGTCACAAGTGAGAGCATAGCCACGACCAAGTACAAATGTGGATCTATGTCACAGGATACAAATCAGTGAGAGCACTCAATGCATGCGTGATCTCTGAAGTACCCATGAATAAATCCATCGTAGCTTGGGAGGGAATGCGACCAAGGAATGTATGGTCCCAAACCAAGGTCTTCATCCCAAATCCCAATGGTATGAATCTACAACATGTGAATCAATGAGTTGAGGTTGAACATTGTAAAAGCCATTTGATTACCGGTTATTGATGTAGACTGTTAACAGACGTGAGGGAATCCACCGATGATTAAGATGAACCCCAACATACCTAGTACAATATAATGAGTGTGAATAGATGAGTTGAAGTTGAAAACTCATAGATTCATTCAATAGGAGCCGATGATGTAAACCCACTACTAAAATGCAAGGAAGTATGCCACTAATGTCTGCAAGTCCCAGGGTACTGACTTGGATAATGATTTGGAGTTGACAAGATGAAATCCATCAAAGAAGGGCCTTGATGTACCCCCATAAATCGACATGTAACATATAAAGGTAGATGGTGTGAAGAGCATAATATTAGAACACAACTGATTACGAGATGACTATCATGAATGGGATAAAGGACATAAATTGGCCAACACGAGCTAACATCCCTTGAACAAAACAACACAAAAAATGACTTGACTTGGCATCATTGAATCATTAATGACCAAAACACTCACCATGTATGAATGGAAGAGTAACCAATCGATGGATTTCAAGAAATCATGGAGATGGTAATGAATCAGAGGAAATGGATAACCCAACTGTTTTACAAAGATGAAAAATAGGTGCATTGTTCAAGGGTGACTCAATAGACGAATGCCTAATTTTATTAATGTCTAAATAATGACCACACAACTAGGTCAAAGGGACTACTAAGTACAATGATGTCAATACAATTCAGGAGTACCAAAAGGTATCCTACAAAAGGTGATAGGGAGAAAATAAAGTGCAATAAGGTAGAGTAGTAGAAAATAAGAACTACCCTAAGGCATGAAAAACCCTCGGCCCCGAGCCTAGATACCTAATCGAATGATGGGGTGCATCATAGGAAAAGACCTAAGGGAAAGAGGAAACAAAAGAAAGGAAATAGATATGGGTAAGAGGAAAAGAGGAAATAGAAGAAAGGAAATAATGACCAAAAAAGTAGGTCAAGGAGACTGCTAAGTACAATGATTTCAATATACTGTAGGAGTACCAAAAGGTCTCCTACAAAAGGTCATAGGGAGAAAATAAAGTGCAATAAGGTAGAGTAGTAGAAACTAAGAACTACCCTGAGGAATGAAAAAACCTCGACCTCGAGCTCAAATACATAATCTAATGATGGGGTGCATTGTAGGAGAAGATCAAAAGGAAAGAGGAAACATAAGAAAGGAAATAGATATGTCATGGAAAGGATCCATCTCTCCTACCATCTGAGGCTGAATGAAGAAAATTGATTAAAGTCAGGTGTCCCGAGGGGGAAGTGGTGGGGTTCCTGGATCGTCTGTTGTGTTGCTCGTTAGTAGAATTAGTGGATAGTTGGGGTCTAAGGGATCTCATCTATCTCCTAGGAGGGGATATGTTATGGCCATGTCTCTGAAATCTTGTGAGACAAGGGAAGGTCCCACGGGTCCACATTGATCTGGAATATGGGGTTGCATTGGTGTTGATTTTTCTCTTAGTACCCCTTCCTGAGGGTAACATCAAGAAGAAGGACATGATCCATAAAATAGGGTCTACTCTTGTAGGAGGATGAAGAGTATGGTCTCAGAACCTAAGGGCATCCTATATGTATAAGGCTAAACATCGCCGATTAGGATACCTAAAAAATCCTGTGAGGGTCTGAGCCCCACTGAATAATAAATGAAATCTCCCCCTAATCTCATAATAGATGGGACACTGGAATATGAGGTGATCCTTAGTATCGACCTCTTGTAATTGGCATAGCTAAAAAATCTTATCTAGTCGATCGATCTGGTGGTCTGTCTCTACCCAAAGTCTATGAGTATCAACTCTAAACTAACCTAGAGGAATGGGAAGAGCAAGTACCCAATGTCGGAATGTATATTATGGTTCAACGATGATCTCGTCCCTAAGATCCAAGAAATTATCAACTTAAAATTCCATCTTTGGGCATAACCCACTGGGGGGGTTAACCCAAGTGATATGGATTAACTTCCTATAAATTCCATCTCTGATGATCTTGTTCAACACATGTCTAGTCGGTAGGAAATGGACAAGTGCATCCAAGGAATACTAAAATGGAGGGAGGTGATCAATATGAATTCCCATTGACCCTAAAATATATAAAACCATTGCAAACAAACCATGATCCCAACCTGATGGGGTAGAGAGGGAAATAGTCTCAAAAGAGTAGTAATCCAAGTAAGGGTATTGGTCTCTCTGTGTCGTTGATTCAACTACACCCCAAATGATTATCATTGAAGAGGCACAACATCGGTCAAGCCCCAGACTCTGTTAGGATGATGTGATGAGGGACTGCCTTCTTGCATCTAATGACATGTTAGAGGAGAAGGGTTTGGACTCTCTCAACTGAGGCCCAATCAGACTCTAGTAAGGAAGGACCCTAGATATTTGAGACATATAGAACAGTGGGTCAGATAAGAATATTCCATAAGAGACATATTGGATGATATATCCTGAAAAATAGTGATATAAACATTGTCTTTAGATAAGGGATAAAGACCCATAACCCTTGGAAATCCAAGGCCAGAGAGCTGGTCACAAACTAAAATGGGGTCCTGAAAAAATATACTCACAAGTATGTGTAAGAATTGGTGATATTAATCTCCTCCCCTATGAAGAAAAAATGAATGTCTATGGACTTATTTGATCCATTGAATATCATAAAATTGGTTTTACCCATCTTGAACATCAACTCTCGAAGTTCGCAGAGGAGAGATAGGGCATCCAATTGTCTCTATAATCCTGGTGAAGATGAGGCGAGGAGGACCACATGTTTGGAAAAAATAAAGATGGATATCAGAACCTGGTGGAGGAGACACATGTCACCATTTTGGATATGCTCATGGAGAAATGCCTCTATCTCATTAATATAGATCCCAAACAAGGTAGGGGACAAGGGGAAACCCTATTTAACTCTGATGATACTCTTGATGGGAACAAGTCTTCTCTTGGGATAGAGTTGAAATCCTTTCAAAAATCTACAAAGTAGTATTATAATTTCAAAGACTGATGTTGTGCCTCTTCAATGATGGCCGTGTGAATATGTGGCCAATGGTATGATGATCAAGTTAGAATCCTTCATGTTCCTTATCTCTGATATCTCTATGTTCAATCTCAATAGAGAGCTTCCTATGGAGAGTCATAGCATAGAGCTTCAATAATGTATGGCCCATCATGATCATTCTGCAATTTTTGGGATCCAAACTGGGGCTTAATTTGTGTATCGGGTGAATGATCTGGTGTGACCAAGTTGAAGGAAAACTTGTACAAACCATGTGGTGTAAAAGATCATCCAAGTGAGAAACCAAAGCACGCAGATCGTGCTTAAATAATTGTGCCTAAAAACCTTCCTCATTTGCCACTTTGTTATTGTTCATCACCCAAACGGCCTCTCTGATGTCTCTTTCTAAAATTAAATAGCACGAGGAGGGTGGAGAAGTAACTTGAATATGGGCCTATCTAGGAATATCATAGAGAGTGGATATGTGGGAAAAAATGGAGTCAAGGTCTAGGTCGGATGGGAGGGGGGAGTGGCATAGGAGAATGGTATGCCATAAGTTTTTGGGTGAGTGATTAAGGGAAATTGATAAGTCATATCTCCTCTGAGAAATAAGGAGGTGTTTCTTGCAGAGAAGGAGATGATGATACAAAAAATTGAGGTTGGGGTATGAGGGGTGAGCATGGGTGAATTCATGTCAAAGATGTTAGTGTAGTACCTTGTAGTCCTCATCGTACCATCAGTTCATAATGAAGGATCTATGTTTTGGGGAGGTAGAAGTGGACCAAGTGGAGTGCAACTAGGATTTGAGGGGTGCATACCAAATGATAGATGAGAGGTAATTGTATTTGGTAGAGGAATAAATTAAGGAAAATTGGGTCTTGGAGGGGAGCATATTTTGAAGATGGGTAGAAAATGCATCTTGGTCCGCCTAATCAAAGTGGAATAAAGTGTGGGGTGGACCCTAGGGAGGGATGTGGGGGGAGGGGGGTGTCATCTTGGAGAGAGAAGGAAATAATATAATGGTCTGGGAGGGGGGTGGGGGAAACATAGAAGTGATTAATAAAGGGTAGTAAGTTATGGCTAAATAGGACACAATCCACCACACCTCCACCACCTCCATGGGTCCAACACATTAATAAGAGGGAATATGGGAAATCTGTGAGCTCGTTCATAATCAACAACTCTTGAGATTCCCCTAAGTGTAAAAAATAATGAATAAGAACAAAGAAAGAAAGAAAGAAAGAAAGAGTTCTTAAGGAACAAGAAGAACAAAGAAAAGGAGAAGAGGAAGAAATGAAAATAAAATAAGAAGAGAATGGGAATACACAAAAACAAGCACAAGGCATAGATGCAACGTCCCTCAACTTAACTGAGGAACATTACTAGCATAATACACATGAAATTAAAAAATTCCACTAAATAAGTTCTTGTAGATTACCAACTACTTAATCACACAGATTTAACCATTATCTAGATGCATCTACAACACACTAAAATAACACATGAATGTAGCTAATAACTCATTACATTAACATATAAATTAGTCTCATACACAAAGTTCATGCATATCAACTAAAACTCATAATTGAAGATAGAAAATAAATAAAACACTTATCTTTTTAAAACAATTATGAAACCAACTACTTGGGATGGCCATTCCACCCAACCATAGAATTTTTGTTCCAAATATCAACAATAAGTCACCCCCGATATGGGGCTAGAAATCGACAAAAGAGGGTGGTCTCTAGTGTCCACTCACAACTCAGAAAATCCCACCACCCATTGGCATTATCATACAACTATCCCAATTTTCCACTAGCTCTCTTCCTCTCGAGCTGCCCAACCCAAGGAATGTACCCCTTTACTACTCTAAGTCCACCAGGCATCCCATTCGTTTATCAGGGTCTCTCTGGTGTAGGTAACCAAGAATATCACTACTATGAAACTCAAGGGAGATCATTGTTAGGAAAAATACTAGGAAACAACAACAACCACTTGTTTCTCTAGTGCCAACCTCAGAGCAGTTCACTCTTCAGGCATGATAACCTAGTTCTTCTGCAAGCCTAAAAAATTATTTATTTAGTCTTTAGATCCACAAATTATCCATAATTTCCCTCCATTGTTTCTCCAACTCCAATTCTCGTCTTCCTTGTTTTCTACTTGTTATTCAGCCAAAAACATGACTCCTCAAAACTGCTCTCTCTCTCTCTCTCTCTACCCATACAAATTTTCTCTCTTTTCCCTAAGAAATTTGACTCCCACTCCCCAATGTTGATTTCACTTTAACTCCATGCTCCCAATAACTATGGGTTGTGACTTCTCACACCCACCCTCTTACATGAATTCAGTTATTGGGCTCTCATACACTCAAACAAGAAATTAGAAGGTTCACTCAAGATAACAATTTTAGGAAAGATATTTTGGAATTAAACTCATGAATAATTTACCCCTTTTCTAGAACCATCTTCTCTTTTGGATTAATCAACCCCCATCTATGTTCATATTCCTTCAGCCGTTAGCATTACATTTTATTTATTAAAATTCAAAAATACAATTCACATATACATTGCTTGGCCATGGCCACATTTCATATCTACATTATGCATTGATTAAACTAGGGATTATAGCAGGGATGTTACATACTTATCCCCTACAATTGTACACCATACTTGGTGCACAATGCTATACCAATACACATTCACAAATTACATCATAATACTAAGAAATAAAAGTTATGCAATTTTTGTATAACTCCAACGATAGTTACAACCATAATCTCATGTTCCTCTCAACCTGCTAACCCAAGGAATGCACCCCTTTCACTCCTAAATCCATCGGGTTGTACCATTATTTTATCAGGTCCCCTAGCACAGGTTGGTTAGGAATCTGAGATGTGGTTCTAGAAATCTACTTTCTCAAAATGGAGTCTTCAATTCTTATATTCTATTTTCTTCAAAATTGACAAAAAAATTGTGGGTATTCCTCCTGCATAGTTTCTTCATGCTATAATTTTGCATCTTCAGGACCGTAGTGGGTCCATTGAACCTTTCCCATCCCTATGACTTCGCTCCTAATCACTTTGACTTTTTGGTCCAAGATGCATATTGGTTCCACCCATAAATCCCCTTTGTGCTCCACTTGGATCACAGTCCAATCAATTATGTGGTTAAGGTTAGGAATATTTTTATTTAATAATGACACACGAAATACATTATGCACTCTCATGGATGCAGGTAATGCTATCATGTATGAAATTGTCCCTATCTTCTCTAAAATTTCAAAAGGCCCACAATATCTTGTTTCCAACTTTGGACAACTTCCTAATCATAGTGAACTTCTCTTCACATTCACTTTTAAAAATACATTTTCGCACACATTAAAATCTATGAATTTTTTTTCTTGTCTACATAAATTTTCTTCCTATCCTGGGTAGCCTTTAAATTATACCTGATCCTTTCCATTTGTTATTCCATTTCCTTCAACAAATATATCCCAATAACATCTATGTTTGTTGGATTATCCCAACTCACTAGTGTGTTATACTTTCCACCATACAATGATTTTCAAATGGGCTCATTTTGAATGAGGCTTGATACCCATTATTGTAGAAAAATTCAACTAAATAAATATAATCTTCCCACTTGGATGGTCGGTCCATCACATACATTCTAATCATGTCCTCAATTATTCTATTAGTCCTATGTTTTCCCATCTGAATCTCGATGATACGTTGTACTAAGATTTAGATTTGTCCCAAATACTTTGAAAAAACCCTTCCAAACGTTGGATGTAAACTCCAGATCTTTGTTTGAAACAATTTCCTTGGAAAATCCATGTATCCTAGCAACTTATTTCATGTATATTTTTGCAATATTTGTTTCCTTGTGTGTAATATTCACTAGAATAAAATGTGCAACCTTAGTTAATTTATCCACCACTACCATGATGGAATCGTGTTGTTTCATTTTTCTGGGATGCTTTGTAATAAAGTCCATTGTGACTACCTCCCATTTCCATTTTGGAGTGGGTAATAATTGTAACATCCCAAATGGATGTCATTTGTTTTTTCACCTTCTGGCACTCTAGACACCTGGTGATATAATTAGCCACTTATTTCTTCATTCTAGGCCAAAAGTATTAGCTCCTCACAGATACAATTGACTTTTGATATCCTGGGTTCCCAACATATGGAACATTTTGCATTTATCTTAGCACTATATTTTTCATCTCCCTAGGATTTAAAACATATACTTTTCCTCTGTACATGAGGATTCTATCCTCTTGCAGCTCATAATATTTAAATTTTTGTTGTAAATTTCCTTGTTGCAATGTTTCTTTTATCTGTAAATAGTGTTGATCTAAGTTTGTTGCTTCAATAATTTTATCTTTCTTATCATTCATGTACATACTAATGGCTACAATATGCACCTCATGTGCTCTTCTATTGAGTACATCATCCACCTAATTCTCTTTTCTCGTGATGTTTTTAATTTCATAGTCATATTCACTAAGAAATTCGATCCATCTTGTTTGTCTAAAATTTAATGTGGGTTGTCCAAACAAATGTTTCAGACCACAATGGTCTATCTGTAGCTCAAATATTCTCCTCGTGAGGTAATGTCTCCACATTTTTAGTTCGTGAATAATGGATGCTAATTCTAGATCATGCGTAGCATAATTCCTCTCATGCTGTTTTAATTTTTTGGACTCATTGTTAGGTTCCAGATCTATTATAATAGTAGAAAATATAAATATTGCAAAGAATAACAATGGAACAACACAATATATGAAACCACAACACCAAAATAATACCTTTATTGATAGGAAACAATGTTCGCTTTCATCTTCGAGGGGGAAACCTCCAACATAGCAGTTCTCTATTACAATCAGTCTCAAGACAAAACTTCTCATGCCCTCGAATCCTATTTATACTAAATCTATCTACCACAAGAACAATCTAGAGGAAGATATTCTAGAAGCGAAAGCTTCTATTAGGTTTTCTTACATTTGACTTATTCTTCCTTATTACTAGGCCTTATTAATATTGGCATTTATTACATGGAAAATATAGTATTCTACCTATGTGAGGGGTTAGAGAGGTTAGATCCCTAAATTTCCCTCCCCCTTAAAAATAATCTTTTCCTCAAGGCTTGAGATGAGGAAATTGCTACAAAATGGTAGTTGGCTCCCAAGTGGCATCTGTTGGAGATGTATCTTTCCATTGTACTAACACTTCATTTATGGTGTGGTGACAGGGATGATGCTCATGTTGTTCCAAGATTGCTTGTGGATGCAACCAAATAGAGACTTCTTCATCCAACTCAAGGAGATTGGTTTGAGTTTGGCACTTAGTTCCAATCATCGTTTTTAGGAATGAGACATGAAAAAAATGATAGAGCTTAGAATGACTGGGAAAATCTAATTCGTAGGTGAATAGAACCACACGCTTGAGAACCGTATAAGGACCATAAAATTTAGGCATAAGTTTTTGACAATGTTCAACCTTGAGTGAAGTCTTCTTATAAGGTTGCAGTCGAATAAACACATGTTCCACTTCATCAAATGGACATTCAAAATGACCTTGATCTGCTTGTTTCTTCATGCGATTTTGAGCCATTACCAAATTCTCTTTGAGGGTATAGCCTCTCGAACTATAAGAGTGTGGTCAATATTTGCTAGAGGGAAAATGCCCCTATAAATATACCAGGGTTCTAAGTATAGACATAGCTATGAACTCCCTTAAAAGGCAATCTAATTCCTACACTACCCCAAACATTCCACACAGATGAATAGAAAATGATAGAAGAGTAATTCAGAAGCAATACATTTGGTCCAAACATTTGATGTTGACCTCCTCGAGATTTGTTGCTTCCTTGGATGTTGGTCTCCTCCCAAAGTTGACCTACATCAACAATTAGGAAAACAATGCTACAAATATTCTATTTCTAATCATCAATTAGGGTTAGCTATAAATAATTATGCATAAATAAAATGAAAGACATAAAGATATCATTTGGGACAGGAAAAACGATTATTTTATTCAATATTCAAAGATTGGAAATTACAACCTTTGCAGGCCGACATTCTGCGAACCTGGTCTGGGACCCTCTTAAATTTTCTCCAAGTACACCTTCCAAATTACTTCTCTCACAATCTATTGATCACTCCAAGGGAAGGGAAGGGAAGGGATTTTATGGGAGAAAAAAGGCTAGAGAGTAAATGTTGAGGAAAGAACTCAAAAAATGTTGCAAATACTTGGGAAAGGAAGGAAAAGGAATTTGGGCAGAGTTTCACCGTTCTAATGCTTGATGTTGGTATACCCGGGTTTTTTAGTATCCAGCCAACGTATGTACGTGGGATGTCTAGCATTCAACAAGCGTGTGTACACGGGAAGTAGTGAAGCAGGGCACATACATGCTTCAACAAATATTTTTTTAAATAGAGTTCCTCAGTAGGGGTTTGGAAAATTGTGCAAGTAGAAATTCAAATGCCATGTATGCATAGGTAGGGAATTTTAGGGCTATAAAGGATGCCCCCTAATTTATGAGGTCAGAAGAGAAACCGATGGCCAAAATACATTACAATATCTTTACCAGAGTTCGGGAGGTGCCATACGAAAAACAACAATTATCTCTTTGAGGCGGGCATACCCATGATCGGGATGAACTAATCATGGTTTCCAATCCAGTACACTGCAGACCCATGTCATATAAATGTATAAAATGTAGTCGTGAGCAATACATAATGTATCTACATATCAAAATCAGTCGAAGATATACAAGTACAATATACATATTCAAGAAGCTAGTGACGCATACGACATGAGATGAAGAATTCATAGCTCGAACAAAAAATTCAAGATCTTCAAAACTTGGGTAGGAGTACAATGGGAGTGTAAGAATCACTACCCTGAGGTCTTTGACAAGTCGTCGAAAAAATACTGGAGGATCTCGATGATCAGGAAGAGAACTTTATCGATTTTGAATCTAGACTTGACTGGACTCATGGGATGGATGACTCATGAAAGTCAAGAGACAAACTAAAGAAGGGATGACCCAGGTTGCATAAAACTTCCATTGGAAAAAAAAATGAAAGATGATCAGACTCAAGCAGTGTAACATTGACATAAGTCTGTGATGCAGGAGGCACCACAAACTCTCCATATGTTTGGAAGAGTAACCAAATGGAGGAGGACACAAATCTATGTAGTGTGAACAAATTCCTAASGTCATACTAGATCCCAATGCTTGAYGAACAAACARAAGGATGTGCTTTGTCCAAGGGYGACTATCTTTTCTATYGAAAAAATAATGTATATTTCCTGTCCCCTCTTTTTGGAATATTTGATTTTTTTTTCTTTTTCAAATTTTTAACGAGCTTGAAAAAGAATAAAAGAATGCTACGTTACAAAGGAGGAACAAGTTTCACGATCAAGAAAACTGATTCCAAGTGCATGGAACATATTGATGCTCAAGGCAAGGAGACATGTGCAAGATAAGGACACTCGTGGAAAATTCCTCCATGGATCAAGGTGTCATATCGCAGAGGAAAAAAGTGTTGCAAGGCTTGTGTATAAGGAAATTATGCTTTAAAGGTTCAGTTGAGAGAAAMATGGAGMTGACATTAGGACAAAGACRCAAAGATGAGACTCATAATGCGATTAAGCATGACACAACAAGACTCCTTCCATGTAAATTTTACTAGACCAAAGAAGGTAAGCTCGGTGATTTTTTCATGTTTAGAGAGTTTGAAAAAACCCAAAAAGAAGACTCTAGGGAGTACCTTTTTCGTGATTAGTCCAATCAGATCGAAAAAGGGGTAAACTTGCATCGAAAGGATGTGTTTTCAAAACCGTTTTAATGAGTGTGAAAAAGACAAGATCACTCGACTAGATTTTAAATTTTAATGAGTCTGAAAAAAGATTAACTATGGACTCACAGCCTTTTTCTGAGTTTAGTCTCCTTAGATCGAAAGAGTATAAAATCAACTGAGGATAACTCTCCCGACGAGACGAATCTCCTGAGGCGTACCTTTTTCCGCAATAATTTACTGGCTGGAAAAAGGGTTAAACTCATGCCAAGTAGATGTTCTTCTGGACCAATTTAACAAGTGTGAAGGAACAAGGTCACTCGATGATATTTTTAATTTTAGGGAGTCTAAAAATATCTTAACTATAGACTCCAAGGGGGTTCCTTTTAAGTAAGTAATCTCCATGGTTCGAAAAAGGTGATAAACCAAAACCAAGGAGAACATTCCTTTTTCAAAAATTTAGTCCCTGAGGCCCAAAAAAGGGTTAAACTTACGCTTGAGAATACTCTTCTAGTGAATCGAAGTTCCTAGAGCATACCTTTATTTGTAAAATTAGCTATCTAGATTGAAAAAGGGGTAAAATACCATCAAACAAATGTGCCTTCAAATTTGAGTTTGGCGAGCATGAAGGTAAACAAGATCACTTGACAATCTTTTCAATTTTAGAGAGTCTGAAAAGGGCTTAAAGAAGACTCTAAGGGGCTACTTTTCTCAAGTAATCTAGACAATATCGAAAAGAATAAATACAGTCTCGTTGGATGTTGCTTTCAAAATTTAAAGTGAGCTTGAAAGACAACAAACTGTGCTCATAAGGGAGTCTCGTGGGTATAGCCAAGAATGATGACTAGAGAAAAGAATGAGGCTTCAATATGTAATCATGGCGGGACTAAATAGGACTCCCATGCCTATGAATTACTTCAGCATGGGAACCAAATGGAAAATAAATCTCTAAATAGGATTCCCATGGAAGGAAGGCTCTACCACATAAAGTATGACACACTTATCGACAAGAAAGGTTAGTGTCACAATTTAGTGGGGTCGATCTTAAGGCCAAAATAACCAAGAAACAGATAATGAAAAAATGCAAGTAGGGAAAACCCTAAACTATATGTTAGATTTGAGGTCAATACATGTCAGAATGGATCGATACGATGAACAAATGTCAGAAAAAATGTCTTCAAGATCCTGCATATAAGGCCAATAACACTCATCCAAAAGTTAATAAATCCAATATAGATAGCAACTTCAGAAAAAATAAGAGGTGCTACTGAATACAAAACTTGAAAATAGTAAACTTGGACTATACAATATGTACAAGGTACTTTATAGTCGTATGGCTCATGCGAGGTAGTAGTTCAAGTAGAGCCCGCTACTAAGCTCTAACCAAGAGTCTCTTCAATAGTCAACCTTGAAATTATCCCAAAAGGGAAGAAAACACAAACCACGATGTAAGTCTTCCCACAGTATATAAACAGTAGTCATGGCTTCAAGGATAGCCTCATCCGAAGGAAATTCAAAATCTGAGAAATCGCATGAACAAGGATGGTCGACAATCCCAAAGGGAGAAGTAAACTGACCATATTCCATATGATGATGCAGGTTCTTGTCAGGGTTGGCAGAGTCTATCAACGAAGAGTCATAAGCACAAGGGCTTGAAGATCTAAAAACAACGAGATCATACTCGAAAGGAAACTCAATATCACTCAGACCAAGAGGGGGACACAAGGGCTCCCCTTCTCACATTGGATAAATCAATGGATCAATTTTTGAGACCATGTCTCGAGAAGGAAAACATGATTGCACAAGTTCCTGGTCAGAAGCATTTAAACATTGAGCATAAAACGCCACATAATTAACCCATGGTGGGGTAGAGTCTACATGAACATTAGGACCATATAAAGGGGCAGCCTAAACTAACGTCGAATTAGGATGGTAATTATCAGATGCTAGTTGGTTGATAGTGACAATGCTTCCATTATGAGGGAAATGCATCACCCGAAAGAGCGTAGACACCCAAAAGAGAAGAAAAATGAAATTTGACTGGCCTTGCACCACTATAACATCAACAAGGACAGTATTCCCACCTAATGAGATAGGAAACTTAGGAAAACCCCCCAAATATTCACTAGAACGTCTTTCAAAATCCAACAAATCATGTGAAGCATTCACAAGCTCGAGAGAACCCAAATATTTCCAAGCCGAGGAGGATAAAATACTTGCAGAGGCTCCTTCATCTACAATACATTTGTAAATGTTTTTTGAATTAAATTCAACCTTTATTTGTAAGGGTGTAGATGAAGGAAGATGAGGTTTAACAAGGTCATTCCAATCAAACGAAACCATCCTAGGGCTTGGAGGGGGTGTGCTCGAAGTGAGAAGAATTCCCCCTTGTTCTGAAAGTACTGAACCAGAAATGCTAGAAACATAGTCGGTAGACACATCACTCCCCAAGAGAAGAGTGGTATCAGCCGAAAATTGCATCGACGTGATCACTTTGGTAGACTCAACATTCTCCAAGAGAAGAGTGGGATCAGTCGAATATTGTATCGACACGACCACTTCCTCAACCACTGGCTGAATAGACTGCACAACAACATGGTCTGAAGGCGCATCACCCCCCAAACAATGAGTGGGATCGACCAAAGATTGCATCAACACAACCAATTTCTTAACCATTGGCTGAATAGACTTGAGGAAACCTCAGAAGACTCAAAATCAAAATATCTTGCAAATAGGGACCACAATCTTCGTTCCTCCGAAATTCTAGGGAACATATGAGTAAGGTAATGTCCCTTGAAAATATTACAAGGGAACTTAGTCTTACATTCTATCCATCTAGGTTTCTCAACATAATCATTGCCCCCAATGTGACTAGCAGTAACTAGTTTCACATCTCCAACATGACTTGCATAGGTTGGTGATTGGTCGATAACATGACTCGCAAAGGATATAGACCTATTACGAGTATGACTAGTAGTGACTGGACTTTTTACCCCAGCATGACTTACAGAGGCTGGGTGCTTGCTCCCAACATGACTTGAATAGGCTATTGACAACTCTCCAACATGACTAGTAGAGGTGATTGTTAACCCCCAGCATGACTTGCAGAGGCTGGGTGTTGGCCCTCAAGATGACTTGCAGATGTTGTTGACTATCTCCAACATGACTATCAGAGATTGGTTGTTTTCCCCCAGCATGACTTATAGACGTTGGGTGGTGGTCTTCAACATGACTTGCAGAGGTTGACGACCTATCTCCAACATTACTCGCAAAGGTTGGTTGTCTACCACCATCGTGACTTGTAGAGGCTAGGTGTTGGTCTTCAACATGACTTGCAGAGATCGATGACCTATCTCCAACATGACTTATAGAGGTTAGTGATTTCTTCTTCCTATTCTTCCTCTTTCTATTTCATTTAGACTTCTGGTTACTAGTAGCTATACTTTCACCAGAGAAGGTAGAAGGAGGAGGATAATCAATTTTTTTAAAAGGAACATCAACATGATTCCCATGACATAAGGTGCTTAACTGAGAAGCATCAAAATAATTCAGGACATTTAGAATGTTACCCAACCAAACCGGTAGTTCCACATTCTACCCAACAATGTGAAAAGTGGCCATCAAATGGACACCAATGTTAAAGAATAAAGGAAATGAAAACAAATCCCCTTGCAAAGGGGTTCCTTGGTTGGTATCATCATAAAAAGTTTCCATGAATATATTATGCACAGGTTCTCCCCTTGCAAGATCATTCAATTCCATAAAAGTCTCACACACCGACTCTAGTGTACCAATGGTATAAAAAAAAATGCCTATAAAGAGGTGGCTCCACGTTTCTAAGTGGAAGAACAAAAATTCCTCATGACCGACGGTGTGGGAGGTCTACCACCTTAGGTCAAAGACGCAAAGAAATGACTGGCTAAATCACTATGGAAAACTAGTGAGCAAAGAGCACACACAAAAGGTTCCTAAAATCCAATCAAGCAGACAACTGACTTGTGGGAAGGACAATTACGCCAATCAACACTAGATAAACTTATCGGTGCAAGTGAAAATTGAACACAAAAGAAATATCCAGGTATACTCTGCAAGTGATACAACGTTTTCCCTAGATACCGCGATATACTCTAGCAGTCACCTATGTAAGTCCGTAAAAATTGGAAACTAGGTTGCCAGCTTGCAGTCAGTCACTAGGAAGGTATAGTCAATAGTCGGGTAGAACGTAATGAGTAGGATAAAAAGTCTAAAGCCCTTCAAGGGTGTCAAAATAAATTGGTCCAGAAGACAATTGAGGATCTTGAACAAATTTGAGGTCCACAAAGCTCTGTAAGCAAATGTGATTAGTATTATTCCCGAGAAAGACCCTCAATATATAATCCCCACTATATTTGGTTCGGCTTTGGAGGGGTTATCTCATCTACCTTTCCTCACATGATCTCATGTTTATCCCCTGTGTTAGAGGGGGGTCTCGGCTAATTCTTATGACGTTGGACTTAAAACACTCCCTATCTCAGACTCCAACATTTGTTTTAAATGGCCTTGAAGATTTTCCTCTTCACACCTAATTCAAGGCCCTAAAATCCTAAACTAGTCAGTGAACCCTACAAAAAAAAAGTATCATATATTTTAAGTTAAGCGTTAATTTCAAGGCTTGATTTACGCAAAGGATGTGGTCGTGCAACTAATGGTGTTTTGAAGAGACGAATAAGGAAGAGAACTTTAGAGAATTTGAAAGCTAAAAGATACTTCGAAATCAAAGAAAAGCTTGTAAAACCGTTTGTAACATTCAACTTTTATAATCAATGTTTCAAGATCTTGTGATTGAAAGTTTCCTAAAAAGTGCTTTCGTTTGACTAAGAAAAACTACTAATATTTCAGGAAAGAAAGAAAAAACTTTGAAACTGAGACTCTTTTCTTTTGAAAACAAACAACCTAGGCTACATTACCAAACTAAATGCAAGAAAACTTATTTTTTATTTTTTTTAACAGAAATAGGAAAAAGAGAAAACAAATGCCAAGATTGACAGAGACCCTAAGCCAACTATGTAAATGCAAGGATTCAAACAAGAAACTAAAAGGAGGATCTAAAAATTGAAAGACCACTCTAAACCTCTAGGGAAAACAAAAGAAAACTAAGACACAAGTTAACAACGAATATTCAACCCAAGCTAAGGCAAAAAACAGAGACTCTGGAAGGTTCAAGAAAGCCCTGATAAGCCTAAACTTCTATCAGGAAAGAGACAAACCTATATTTAAAAAAAACACTTTCAAGATACAGAGATGCGGGTTTTTTCTCCAGTAGCCTGCGTATGTATGTGGGTTGTATACTATGCAGGGCAGGTATGTATGTGGGTTGAGCCAAAGCAGAGCGCGTACACCTAAGAGACTTTTCAAAAAATAAAAATATTAGGCAGATTAACAGGGTAGGGAAAGATGGTAGGCACCTTCAGGTGACCAGATACCCTTTAAAGACTCAGAGAACTTTACTGAAAATTAAAAGGAAATCAAGAAGCCAATTAAGAACCCAAAAACCTCCCTCTAAAACCCTAGAGATACTCCACAGTGGAGTCACCAATTCTGCTAGCGGAAAAATCCCCCTATAACTATACCATGGTTCTAAGTATAGAAAGAGTTATGAACTCCCTTAAAAGACAATCTAATTCCTACACCACCCCAAACTTTCCACACAGATGAACAAAAAAATGATAGAAGAGTAAGTCAGAAGCAGTACCTTTGGTCCAAACATTTGATGTTGACCTCCTCAAGCTTTGTTGCTTCCTTGGATGTTGGTCTCCTCCCAAAGTTGACCCACATCAACACTTAGGAAAACAATGCTACAAATATTATATTTCTACTCATCAATTAGGGTTAGATATAAATCATTATTCATAAATCAAATGAAAGACATAAGATATCAATTGGGGCAGGGAAAAATATTATTTTATTCAATATTCAAAGATTGGAAATTACAACCTTTGCAGGTCGACGCTCTGTGAACCTATTCCATGATACTCTTAAATTTGCTTCCAGTGCACCTTCCAAAAGCCTTCTCTCACAATCTATTGATCACTCCAAGGAAAGGGAAGGAATTGTATGGGAGGAAGAGGCTAGAGAGGGAATGTTGAGGCAAGCACTCAAAAAAGGCTGCAAATACTTGGGCAAGGAAGGAAAGGGAATTTGGGCAGATTTTCACTGTTCTAATGCTTGATGTTGGAATGAGACCCGAAGACCTCCTTTTATATGAAAAAATGATGGTTATTCGGTTTGGGGACGGACTATAATAGGTGAAATGGTTGGAAAACCTCCAATAGCCTGTTAACTCCAACAAATTCCTTGCAACTTTTTTTTATTTTTTGCAACTTTTGAAGGTATACGCGGGTTGTTTAGTATGCAGCTAGCGTATGTACATGGGTTGTCTTGCATGAAACAAGAATATGTATATGAGCAGTAGTACAGCAGGGCACGCACATGCTCCAAAAAATAGTTTTTTAAATAGAGTTCCTCAACAGTGGTTTGGAAAATTGTGCAAGTAGAAAGGCCAATGTCATGTATGCATAGGTAGGGAATTTTAGGGATATAACAACTTTCTGAACCTTCAAAACACCTCTCATGTATGGGATAATTGAAGGTGGATGTTGTCCATATACTGCTTCAAAAGGAGTCATGTGAGTATCTGTATGGTAAGATGTGTTGTACCACCATTTAGCTAGGGGTAACCATTGAGGCCATTGATTTTTCCTCTCATATGCAAAACAACTCAAATATGTTTCCAAACACTTGTTGACAACTTAATTTTGGCCATAATTATGAGGATGATATGATACACTGAGATGCAATTTGGTTCTTTGTAGCTGGAACAATTCTTGCCAAATATTTCTGGTGAAAGTGGGATCTCGGTCAGAGACAATAGAATGGTTCATGCCATGAAGCTTGAAGATATGATCCATGAAAATTTGATACATTGTGGATGCGGTGAATGGGTGTTGAAGAGCACAAAAATGAGCATATTTGGAAAGACGATCAACTACTTCCATGACGTCTGACTTATTTCCTGATTTAGGTAAGCCCAAAATTAAATCCATAGAGATATCCCTCCAAATAGAGGGTGGAATCGGAAGTGGTTGTAGTGTGTCAAGGGATTTGACTGTTTCTCCCTTATTGCATTGACAGACATCACATTCCACCACAAAGGTGCAGATGTCCTATTTCATACCATCCTAGAAAAAAAAACGTTTGACCCTGTCATAAGTTTTGGTAAACCCTGAGTGCCCAGCTGTGGGTGTAGCATAAAGCTCATAAAGCACCATGTATTTAAGTTGTGACTGTTTACTTAAATACATATTGTCTTTGTAGTGAAGCTCATCATTGTGCCAAGAGTACCCTGGGGAAACTAGAGAACTAATTTCTTACAATTGTTGGATCATACGTGAAATTTTGGGATCTTGCAGTGATTCCTGGTGAACATCTTGGAGCCAATCTGGTACAATGAAGGAGAGAGAAAAGAGGGACCCTTCATCTTCATATTTCCTTAAAAGAGTGTGAGCAACCACATTGTCTTTTCCTTTCTTGTAAATGATCTCATAATCATATCCAAATAACTTAGTCACCCATTTTTGTTGCTCCGGGGATGGAAGTCGTTGCTCCAAAAAATAATTGAGGCTCTAATGATCTGTCTTAATATGGAAGCATTGCTACAATAGATAAGGATGCCATATATCCACCGCATGAAAAATAGCTAGCATTTCCTTTTCATAGATTGATTAACCCAAATGTCACTTCGACAATTGTTTGTTGGTAAAGGCCAAAGGCCTACCATCTTGCATAAGGATTGTGCCAATTTCTCTTCTTGAAGAATCACATTATAGGACAAAGGTCTTTGTGAAGTTGGGAAGGGCCAGGATAGGAGTGGTGCACATATCCTCTTTCAGGGCTTGGAAGGAATGATCATTTGTTGGAGTCCAAGTGAAATCATTTTTTTAAGGAAAGCAATGAGAGGCACCACAATTTTTCTATAATTATTATCAAACTTGCGACAATAACACGTGGAACCTAGAAAACCACACAAGCTCTTGAGATTATTGGGGTGTGACCAATCCTGTATAGCTTCAATTTTCTTAGGATCCACCCTGACACCATCCTTTCCAACAATATGTCCCAAGTATTCCACTTTTGATGCTCCAAAATCAAATTTAGATTGTTTGAGGAAAATTTGGTGTTGAGAGAGTAGATGAAGAACTTGATCCACATGAGAAAGATCGGTTGTCCATGTTTTACTATAGATGAGAATATCATCAAATAAAACTAAGACAAAATGATGAAGAAAAGTATGGAAAACATTATTCACAAGTCTTTGGAAAGTGGAGGGAGCATTACACAAGCCAAAGGGCATGACCAAGAACTCATAGTGGCCCTCATGAGTTCGAAATGTAGTCTCAGGAATATCTACCTCTTTCATACGTATCCAGTGGTATCCAGAATGAATATCAAGTTTAGTAAAGTACTGGCCACCACTTAATTCATCCAAGAGATCATCAATGACATGAATGGGAAATTTGTCATTGATGATGAGTTTGTTGAGGGAATTAAAAATGGGACACATGCACCAAGAGTCTTATTTCTTAAGTACCATGACCATAGGAGAATAATAGGGGATGGTACTAGGATGGATAACACCCGCAGCTAAAAATTCTTGAACAATTTTCTCAATTTTATTTTTCGAGGCAAATGGATGACGATAAGGTAAAAAATTGGGAGGAAGATTTTCGGGGATGAGGGGAATGGAATGATCATGAACATCATGGGAAGGGGGAAGCCCCTGGGGAGTGGAAAAAAAACTTGATGTTTGGAGAGGATAAATTGGAGGTCAAGATGCACAAAGGGTGTCTCAGTGGCTTGAATGGAATGGATTTGTGAAATAATGCTAGAATGACCTTTTTTAAGGATATTTTCCATGCGATGGGAATTGATGATCTCACGAGAGCTTGTTGTGATTCCTTGGAACTTATATTGTTGGCCCTCCTGGTTGAATTGCATGGTTAATTCCTTAAAATCCATGAGGATGGGGCCAAGATTCCTTAACCATTCTGCACCAAGCACAAGGTCACAGCCACCGATGTCGATAACAAACATGTGAGATTTAATGTTGTACTGACCAATTTGGAGATGCATATTTTCACAACGCCCACCACATTTCATGGAACCTCCATTAGCAATCATGATTTGAAAGTTGTTGATTGCACGGATATAACAGTTAGCTTCTTTGGAAATATGGCAATGAATAAAATTATGGGTGTTGCCACTGTCAATGAGGATGATAACCTTCTGATGCTTGATGTAACCAATTATCTTGAGGGTTTGGGGAGAAGAGAATCCAATGAGATAATTCAAGGAAATGACTGGTTCAAATTTTGAGGGGTCCTAGGGTGGAGTGACATCAGTTGTCTTAGGTGACTCGACCACAAGGAGGGCCTCAACCTCTTCTTCAGAAACATCCTCAAAGATGTCCATACAAATATTTTGTTCCTTACACTTGTGCCCAAGAGAAAATTCATCATCACAATTATAACAAAGGCCCTTGAATTGGAATTCAACAATTTCTTCCTGGGTCAATTTTTGGATCTTCAGTGGGGTGGAAGGAGGGGTGGAAGTTATTGGTTTATGGAGGGGAATAAAGGAAGGGTGTATGGTTTCAGAAGAGACGATATTTTGTGATTCCTTAGCTCATTTAGTATATTCCACCCAAGTCTAGGGGAGATCCATGAGGACGCGGGAATGAATCTCATCCTTGAGGCTACTGATAAAGAATTATTGGAAAAAATAATCAGACAATCCCTCTGTGCAGAAATCCAAGCTCTCAAAAGAAGCTATAAATTTTTCCATTGTGCTAGATTGTTTCAACTTGGTCAAACAACCTAAATGGTGGGTGTCAGTGTCAAATCATTCATAAATCTTTGCAACAAATTATTTCCAAGCCACATACCCTTGGCAGGAATTTTTTCTACATTACCATCGTTTCCAACATTCCTGATCTATATGGAGAACACCATACCGGAGTTTGTCCAACTCATCCGTAATGTCGTACAAAGAGAAATAGTGTTCCATTTGAGTTTCTCATCCGATGGGATTTGAGCCATCAAGTTTGTTCACATCCACTTAAGGAAGGGGTAGGTCATGTTGAAAGGGATGGAACTAAAAATTATAGGTATTGGAGGAAGTCTCACCTTTGGGGTGCAAAGGTGGGTCGGATGAGGGAAGGTCACTCATAATATTTAGCTTGTCCCAGATATGGGCAGAGATGGATTCAAGCTATCTTGCAATTTGGGTCGAGAGGTCCTTTTTCAGGGTTTCCATTTTGGAGTCTATGGTGGAATGCATTCTGGCATTGACTTTGGTAATATTAGCATTGAGTTCCCGCACTTCCAACTGGGTCATGGAGAAATCAAAGGACAATGTATTGAGGTGTGATTCAAGGTCTTGGATATGGATGTGGGCCATGATGAAAGGGGGCACTAGAAAGGGGCGGGTGGGACCACATATAAAATGGGTTATAGGTGAAGGGTATCATGATGATTAGGGATAAGAGGGGAATCAAATGAGGTAGGTTCAAAATAAGGGGGATGGAAGGGGGTCGATACCATAGAGAAAACAAAAGTTGAAAAATGATAGGTAATACTGCAATCAGAATGAAAAGAGGATTCCAATGGGATATGTCTCAAAAAAGGGTGTGGTCAGGCCCAAAATATTTTTTTTACTCCTACAAAGTTATACTTGTATCTAAATAATACTGCAGTGGTGAAATGCCCAAATTCTTAACAAGAAGAAATATGTAGTAATTTCGCAACCTGAATGCAAATGAAAAGGTTGCATGGAAATAGATATGTTATGTTTCCATCCCAAGGGTTAGTGTTTTGAGGGTTCCTACAGACAATGGCTTTTCCTATGCTATAGATTTCTGATATACATGTGGGTTCGAATAGTAGTACTCGACCCAATATCTCAGGGAACCAACTAAGGAGGCTAGATCGTACCCTTAGTTGTAATACCCGATTACCCAAGTACTAGAGAGTATCTTCCCGAGTGTTGTTCTCAGTTCCACTATAGAATTCAGGAGGATAATCAGTTTATCTATGAAGGGCTTAAAGATATCTAGGACAATCCATATACAAGTGTTGGCTAATG
>ML818510.1:70489-82135 GCA_009831015.1 Picea engelmannii | reverse complement strand
CAACACCAAAATAATACTTTTATTGACAAGAAACAATGTTCACTTGCCTCTTCAAGGGGGCAACCTCCAGTAGAGCAACACTCTATTCCAATAATTCTCAAGAAAAAACTTGTCATGTCCTCAACTCCTATTTATACTAAATATATCTACCACAAGAACAATCTAGAGGAAGATATTCTAGAAGTAGAAGCTTCTATTAGGTCTTCTTACATTTGACTTATTCATCCTTATAAGTATGTCTTATTAACATTGGCATTTATTACATGGAAAATATATTATTCTACCTATGCGAGGGGTTAGGGAGGTTAGGTCCCTAACACTCATAGAATACCACATGATCCTTTTGTGTGAGGACTCCACCGATCCATTCCTTGCATGCACCCTTGCACACAAAAAATCCTTCATCAGGGTCTACAATATTCAACATTGGTTTATTGGTCAAAATTTCTTTCAGTTGTTAAAATATCTCTTCACAATTGAAAGTCCATTCGAATTTCACTCCCTTATTTTGCAAAGAAGTGACTAGGCTTCCAATCTCTGATAATACTTTTATGAATCTTTGGTAATAACCAACAATACCCACGAATTATATTACCTCTGTCACATTTCTTTTAACTGGCCAGCCATTGATGGCCTCTATCTTCTTGGGATCAACTGCTACCCTATCAGCTGGAATAATATGCCCCAAGTAGTGAATATTATTTTGATAAAATATGCACTTACTTAGCTTGGCATACAACTTTTTCTCTCTTAAAACTTGTAGCACAATTCTGAAATGTTTCTCATGTTCCTCTTTTTTCCTTGAGTAGATGATTATATCATCGAGGAACACAATTACAAACTTGTCCAGGTACTCCCTGAACACTCCATTCACCAGGCACATGAAAATGGTTGGGGCATTTGATATCCCAATTGGAACTACTGTGAATTCATAATGCCCATATCTTGTTCTAATTTTTTTATTGTTGATATCTTATCCCTTTATCCTCACTTGGTGATAACTTGATCTTAATTCAATCTGGGAAAATATTTTTGCACCCTTCAGCTGATCAAATAAATCATCAATCCTTGGAAAAAGATACTTGCTCTTTATGGTGACCTTATTCAATTGTATGAAATCAATACACATCCTTAAGGTTACATATTGTTTTTTTACAAACAACACTGGGGAACCCCAAGGTGACACACTTAGGTGTATATATGCCTTCTTTAACAGCTCTTCGAGTTGCATCTACAACTCTTTCAATTCCAGTGTGCCCATTATTTAAGGTGTCTTGGACTTGGGGAATCTCCTAGCACCAAATAAATAGATAAATCAATGTCTTTGTTTGGTGGTATTCTTGGGATTTCCCCAAAAATATCTTCCATATAGGCTGCAAAAATATGTCATCCCTTCATGAAGTTATTTTTCAGTTGCATAGCTGATATTTATTTAACAACTACAACTCTTGGAATACTTTGAACCTTTCCTTGATTCCCTTCTTCATCAAGACAAGTGATTGTATTGTAGTAATAGTATAGGAAAACATGGTGTTTTTCCAACCAATCTGTGACAATTATAAAATCATATGAACCCAGTGGTATGATGTTGACATCTACCTTTGTGCTAAGTTCATTCATGTCTATTGGGAAATATTTAACTAGGTCACTAATTTTCCTTTTATCCCATGTGAGCAACTAAACTAACCAAGATTTCTTATGCCTAGTCCTTTGTAAGTAAAATGTTTCAACACTGTTAGAGCTTATGTAACTATGAATATCTCAAGAATCAATTAAAATTTATATGGGTTGATTGTCAATATTACCTTCCACTTCAATCATGGGGGATTAATATTATTGTTGCTTGTTGTTGCATAGATCCTTGGGATGTTTCCTCACATGTCTTTAATTGTTTCAACCTCCTAAATGTTGTGGACAATCCTAATTCTTTCTAATTTTTTAGGGAAGTCTCTATTTAAGTGATTTCCCCCACATCCCAAAATTGTACAGGTTGTTTCCTTGGCCTTTTCCCAGACAATTTTTCCATATTGGGATCATTTTGGGTTGACTGTCCTTGCTAATTTTCTTGTGAGTTGTTCTTGAAAAAGGGTGTCTTTAAACCTTTCTACCTTTGATCCATTTTTCCTTTAGTCATGTCATTCCATGCTTTTTGGAAGACCAGTCTTCCTCTGCTCTACTCATAAAGATGATTTTCTCTCCTTATGTTCTCCTCAAAAGTCTCGAGGTTATCATATTGTATCTTGCACTCTATAAGGAGGGTAACCCACTTATAAATATTTGTATTTTTACCTTCTCATCTTTTATGAAACCAACATACTTTAGCAACTCAAAGAACCTCTTCTCATATTCATCACTTTTCATGCTTCCCAACTTGATTTCAAAGAATTCCTTCATCTTTCTTTCATAGTAGTGCTATGAAAAATATTTCTCTTGGAAATATCCTTTGAACTAACTCCGTGAAACCTTTTTATCATGAAGGTTCTTGGCTTGCTTAAGATGATCCCGCCACATAGTTTCCTTTCCTTGCAAGTGGTAGGTTGAAATTATTGTTTCTACACTTGAGGGGTAATCATGCAACCAAAAATATTTCTTCATTTCCAACAGACATGCTTCAACCTCTTCTCCCTTTCTATGCTCACAATTGAAAGTTGGTGGCTTTATTTTCCTGAGTTTACCTTGCAATATGTCTTCCTTGGGTCTTCTCCTCTTCCTTATGATAAGAGACACACCTAGGTTTCTCCTTGGCCTTGAAATTGCATGATATCTCCTAGTGGATTTCTCTAGGTAATGATGGAACCTAATCATTGTAGAGTTTTTTATATACCTACATAGAAGATATAGCTAACAATGAAGCACACCCAGCTTGCAATGGTGGATGAAGAGAGAAGACAAAAATGGAGAAACGAATGAAAGCATCTGTATTATCTGAGTAAGATAATGATACATTACAAGTGATATACTCTATATGGAACAACTAAATCACCATAGTATCCAAGATAATGCGCATTAGGAGTGTTCTAGAGAGATGTGACATACACTTGCAGTCATTGGAGTCAATTGTCACCTAGTCCTAGTTAATTGGCCATGTGATAGTCAGGTAACTAGCCAAACATGAGTGAAATGAGGAGGATATCACTCACACATGTGGAATTTTCCTTATTGGTGATGATCCCAATGCAAGTGTGCATTACTAGTGATGATCCCAAGGTTAGCATGCAACACTTGGTGATAAAACTAAGGTAGACAAGCAACACTTCACTCAACTAGTATAGCTAAATGGTAACTAAGAATTAATGGAGGGTATGTGGCACATTTTTCTATGGGAGAATATCCTCAATGAGGGGAGAATATCTCAGACTAAGGGACCCTCAACATAGCCAAATAAAATTAGGAAAAAAAATGAAAATAAAATCCCGAGTGTGTGTAATATCTCCAACACCCTCCCTGAACACTACTAGGGAGTGTGCATAATGAATGGGTCCCGGAATTAGATTCCATGTTAGGTACCCATGAAAAATGAAACTAATGAACACTAAAATAAAGTGAGGAAAGATGGAAAATGTCATGGGAAAAAAAAAACCCCTCAAAATACTATGTATCAAAAGAAGAGAAAGCCAATTGTTAGGCAATTGTGTCGTTCACTCCAAGACGGTTGTGCAAACTATGGAATTTTTTCTCAGTGAAAGTCTTGGTGAAGATGTCAGAAGTCTTCTTGGTGAAAAGGAAGTACTACAAATCGATGACCCTACCATGAACCAACTCCATGATAAAATGCATATGGATATCGATATGTTTTTTATGTTGTCTTTGTATTGTATCTCGATGGAATTTTAGTGTACTTTGGTTGTCACACTAGATCACAGTCAGACGGTGGAACTAAATTTCGATCTCGATGAGGAAATTTTGTAGCCACAGTGATTGGATGGTGATGTCGACTACTCCCCTATTCTTGGCCTCTACTAAAGATATAAAAACATATGACTTCTTTCTTCTCGACCAATAGGTTGGGTCGGATCCCAAAATCAACATGTACTAGGAGGTGGAATTGTGATTGGTGCCATCACCATCCCAGTCAAAATCATTGAAGCCTATAAGATCCAAATTGCAACCTAATGCATAGTGGATCCCATAATTGATGGTTCCCTGAACATATTTGAGGACACGCTTGGCATCCTTCTAGTGTAACTCATGCAACTCATGCATGTACCTGGAGACTACCCCTACTGCATATGATAGATCTAGTTGGGTGTGGGTGAGATACAAAAGGATCCCCACAATTTTTCGATACAAGGTGTTTTCCACCATTGGTATATCCCAACCATCCTCACGTCTAACCCCAAATAAGAAGGGTGTAGGTGCATACTTGCAGTCTATCATGTGGAATCTCTCCATCATATCATGAGCACACTTAGCCTAAGATAGATTGATTATTGATGCATCATGGTTGATATAAATACTAATAAATAAATGGATTGAACCCATGTCTGTCATTGAAAACACGTCATGAAGAATGTCCTTGATTGTAGAAATCATTGAAATTGAGTTGTCAGTGATCAAAAGATCATCCACATATAGGACTAGGATTATAAGTGATTCAGTGGTCCTCAACATATATACATTTGGATCATATTTTCATCTAAAAAAATTATTGGAGAGAAAGTGGGAGTCCATATTTGTGCACCATGCTCTAGGTTCCTACTTGAGGCCATAAAGCAAATTTTTGAGTCAACACACTAAATATGAACTTTTTATGAATCAAGCAACTACTCCATTTAAATATTGTTTGATAGATCCCCATGAAGAAAATAATTCTTCACGTCCATCTGATGTACTTTCCATTCCCTGGTTGTTCTAATGGCAAGGGACAAACTGATACAATCCAAATTTTCTATTGGAGAAAAAGTCTCATCATAGTCGAACTCGTGGATCTGTTGAAATCCCTTGGAAACTAATCTCATCTTATGTCTTGTCACTTGTTCGTTCGCTACCTTTTTGGTTTTGTAGACCTATATGCATCTGAAAATATTCTTGTCTGAAGGAAGCATAACCAAAACCCAAGTTTTTTTCTCGAGGAGATAATTGTACTCCTCTTACATGGCTACTTCCCAGAAGCGGTTCCCTGAAACCTCTATGTAGGTATGTGGGTCTGAAGACTGAACCATATAATAATGAAAAGGAATCATGGGTTCAGTGGCAGTGAGTACATGAGGAGGATCCTCAAATTGATATATATTCCTCCTTGGATCTATTGAATCCCCAACAATCTTGTCTCATGCATCCCAAAGTTTGGATTCTTCCCACTTGGGCATCTACTCTAGCTCCTCATCTGCATGTACTGACTCTGCATTTGAATTCCCTGATTATGCATCTAAATGTTATGATTGTGCATATATTCACTTTGAATCCTTCAAATTTTTATCACAACTCAAATATATGGTGTGATCCAAATGTGCGGACTCATCATCCAAAATTGGTATAAGTACAAAAGCCTCTGCATGTGCTTCATATGGATATTGTGAGGGACTTTCCTCGAACTTGACACTACAATCAATGATGAGTTGGTTTGTAGAGGGATCAAGTAATCTATATCCCTTCACACCATTTGGATAATTGACAAATATGCATGGGTGGTTCTGTGAATCTAATGATTTCCTCTTCTCAGAGAGAATTCAAGCCCATGCTCGTGATCCAAAGATATAAAAGTGGGTGACTTATGGTTTGTTTCCACTCCAAGCCTCGAAATGATTCATATCCTTAATGGATCTATGAGGGGATCCGTTATGAATGTGATTGGCATGGTTAAGTGTCTCAGCCCAAAGCTTGGGAGGAAATTCCTTTCCATGTAGCATGCAATTGGACATCTCTTTGAGAGATATATTTTTTCACTCAACAAGCCCATTCTATTGTAGAGAATATGGTACTGTGTGCTGCAATTGTATCCCAGCCTCAAGAAAAATATTTTGAACATATTTATTTACATACTCCCACCATTATTTGTATGAAGAGATTTGATATTTCTCTTTGATTGACTCTCAAAGAGTTCTTTGAACTCTTTGATATGTTCAAATACCTCGGAGTTCTTCCTGAGAAAAAATACCCAAGTATAATGTGAGTAATAATCCAAAAATCTAATCACATACCTTGCCTTGCCTTATTGATGGATGGATGCAGGAATGGACCCATGAGATCACTTTGAATCACATCCAATGGAGAGGAGGCCTTGTGAGCCTTCCCTTTCTTGAACTTCTCTTGAGTATTTTTTCCAATGACACATCCTTCACAAACCACTTCAGAAAAGTGGATATCAGGTAACCCGATGACCATCCCCTTCTTGCTAAGTTGTTGCATGTTCCTGAATTTCAGGTGACCAAACCTCCCATGCCATAATCTACTATTGTCTTCAACATGTGTAAGTAGTACAGAGAAATCAAGTTCAATAAAGTTAGTAAAATCATATAAACAATATTTATGATTTACCTCCCTACCAACAATTTCAGAGTTGTTTGCATGTCGAATATGGACAAAGAGTCTGGTGTGAACTCCGCCTTTTTTCCTGAGCCTGATTGTGTAATATGATACACCAAGAGTAGGTTCATGGAAATTTGAGGAACATGTAGGATGTTCTCGAAGATTCCATGATATAGTTCCACTCTCTCTTTTCCAGTGACCTCTACTGGCGATTCATTTCCCATGAGGATAATAGGCCCGGTGCATGTAGTTACAAAAGATAGAATATCCTTTGTGTTTCCCATGTGATGGGAAGCGCCTGAATATATAATTCATGTGTTAGGAAAAGAATGAATATCTACTATTTCATGAGAAATACATTTCTTATGGGCTTGATATTCTAAATTTTTCTTGGCATCCTCGAGAATGAAGTCCCGGAGGTAGTTGTTCAGAATTATTTGCACCATAATATATATCTGCTTCTTCATGCATGCAGATTCTGGATGGTTCCCGTGATTGCAGTAACCACACTTCTTCCCTTGATTTCTTTTTCCACCTTTGGAACTTGAGGAATCATTGAAGGGTTTGGATTACCCTTCCTTATTTGGCTCTTCATGTTCCTTTCTTTTTCCTTTATGTTTGGATTTAGGATTTTGAGAGCTTCTACCATCATGCACAACTAGTGCATATTAGGGCCCTTGATTATGCCCATATGAATGAGCTTATCATGCTCATGTTTCAAATCCTCAATGAACTGTGACAATGAAATCATGGTCCATTTTTCTCCTATGTTGAATTTGGTAGAAGGAAATCTGGAGACAAATACACTAAATTTTGGTCCAATTTTTTCCATGATAGCAAGAACCATTTGTTTTTCTTTCTTTGATTTGTCGATACCATAGACTGTCAATTCATAAAGGAGAGATTTAAATCTAGTGAAGAAATATTGGACATTTTCAAATTTCTTCAAATCCAAGGAGTTCAGTTCTACTTCAATAAAATAGCCCCTCATTTCATCCCACTTACTAAAGAGATCATCCAAGGTGGTCCAGATCTCATTTGGTGTCTTGCATGCATCGATGTGAGACCATAGGTCGGGATAAATATACATGCATAGGAGACCATGATCCTTGTCCATGTGGTTGAAGTACTAAGGTGGGTTTTGTTTATGTGGCCATGGCTATTCAATACAATCCTTTACCCTTGAGTAGGTGTATAACTCTTGGATTCTAGTCGAAGTAGTTATATGACATTATAATTGCAGATGTTGGAAATTCCATCTTTCCTATTGTTTTGTTCCATCTTTGGCACCTGCAAAAGAGTGTTGGTGAAGATCCTTGGTAGCGGCCTGTGGGCTGCACTCTGATACCATTTATAATTTATGAGATATCTATCTAACAATGAAGCATACATATCTTGCAATGGTGTATGAAGAGAGAAGACAAAAATGGAGAAAATAATGAAAGAATTTATATTGTATGAGTAAGAGAATGATACAATACAAGTGATATACTATGTATGAAACAACCAAATATCCATAGTATCCAAGATAATGCACATTAGGAGTGATTAAGGACCTAGTAGTCTCTTTGTTTCAGCTTCCCATGAAGAGTATGGTCATGGACATTGTGGTAGCCGATGTCCCCCCTAAGTTTGGCATGTTGTTTTCAAGGTCTTGGATAAAGAGACTGGGGGGAACCTTGCAAATGGAACTCACATATGCCACCATTCCAGTCTTTGGAGGGGAATATAGGAGACTGTACAGAGAAGCCCAGCTAGCCTTCATTGTCAGTGATGAGGCCAACCCCACCAATCATCCCATCTATGCCTTGGACACTGATTTAGGCTTTAGTTTATTACAACTCACCCACGCCCCTGAAGCTTCTTTGCAGATCAAAAAGCAGCCCATCCTTAATCAGGAGACCTCCCCTTCAACTTCCTTTGTTTGGAAGATGTTCTTTGATGGAGCTTTCTCCAGTATGGGTGCAGGTGCCGGAGTGATATTTATATCACCTTGTTGTGAGACCATCTCTCTTTCATACAGGCTAGAATTCGAGGTCACCAATAATGTGGCAGAGTATCAAGCTTTGGTTCTGGGATTGAGAGCTGCCAAAGAAATGGGAATCAAGGAGATGGCTGTGTTTGGGGATGCAGAACTGATTGTCCAGCAGGTCAAAAATGTTTATCAGACTAAGCATCCTTGGCTTAGGGATTACAGGAACGAGGTATGGGACCTGGTTGATTATTCCTTCCTAGATTTTAACATTTCCTACATTCCAAGGGAGGAAAACGCCTCAGCCGACTATTTGGCTTTCACGGCTAGTGTGCTCGAAGTTCCCACATCGCCCACTGCCGGGTCTGACATTGAAATAAAATACAGACCTTCTATACCAGACAATGTCAAACACTGGAAAGTATTTGAAGATGATCAAGAAATTGAGAAATTCCTCCAGTCCATTGATGACTTTTCCACAATGCACATAGATGAGAATCCTGAAGAGGAAGATGACCATCACCCTGGGGAATTTGTGAATAAAATTGCTGATCACCGGATCATTCAGCTACCGAGCAATCACATTCCGAGAGGACTGATCTCGTTAGAAAGATTGTTCGACGGGAATGATGTGGCCGTAAAAGGTAAGGTTTCAGGTGATGATGATGATGACATAGATGAATGCAACATAGGCACACCTGAGGAGCCAAAGGTTGTCAAGCTGTCAAGAAGTTTGACCGAAGAGAAGAGGATAGAATATATCAAGTTGCTGAAGGAGTTTGTTGATGTATTTGCATGGACTTACAAAGACCTCAAAACGTATGACACATCAGTCATCGAGCACAAGATCCCACTAAAAGAGGAGGCTAAGCCATTCAAGCAGAAGCTGAGACAGATAAATCCCATGTTGCTTCTTGTCATGGAGAAAGAGGTAAAGAAGCTGTTGGATGCCCAGATCATCGTCCCCTTGAGATATTCTGAATGGGTGGCCAATTTGGTCCCGGTGAGAAAGAAAAGTGGAGAAATCAGACTCTGTGTCGATTTCACGAACCTGAACAGAAGTTCGAGGAAGGAAAATTATCCCCTGCCCAACATGGAACACATTTTACAGAGGGTCACTGGCGCATCCAGAATGTCCATGATTGATGGTTTCTCTGGATATAATCAGATATCAGTCATGCCTGAGGACAGAGAAAAAATAGCCTTCATCACTCCTTGGGGCACATTCATGTATGCCAAAATGCTTTTTGGACTGATGAATGCAGGAGCAACGTTTCAGCGAGCCATGGAAATAGCCTTCATCGGGGAGAAGGACCAGTTTGTGGTGATATATCTGGATGACATCACAGTCTTCTCTAAGACTGATAAAGAGCACTGCTGCCACTTAAAGAGAGTTTTCCTGAAATGTCGGAGGTATGGCCTATCTTTAAACCCCAAGAAATAATTGTTTGCTATGAAAGAGGGGAAGTTGTTAGGTCACATAGTGTCAGCAGAAGGAGTAAGGATTGACCCAAGCAGGGTGGAAGCGATTCAGGCCCTGTCGCTTCCCCGGTCTAAGAAAGAAGTTCAAGCATTTTTAGGGAAGGTCAACTTTCTGAGAAGGTTCATCTCGAACTTCGCCGAGCTGATGAAACACATTACAGCCATGCTCAGAAAGGGCCATGAGATAAGGTGGACTGCTGAATCCAGGGGATCTTTTGCCCAGATAAAGAAAGCATTGACTGAGGCACCTGTGCTAATTAGTCCCGATTACTCTAAATATTTCCTGATTTTCTCATTTGCTTCTAATGACTCAATAGCAGCAGTCCTATTGCAGAGAAACGATCAAGGGCGAGAGCAGCCCATTGCCTTCTTCAACAAGGAATTGAGAGATGCTGAACTCAGATATGAGATCATGGAAAAGCAGGCCTACGCATTGGTGAAGGCTCTCAAAGATTTCAAGATCTACGTTTTGCACTCAAAAATCACTACATATGTCCCTTCAACTTCTGTGAAGGACATCCTTATACAGCCTAACATAGACGGGAGAAGGAGCAAATGGATAGCTAAGATCCTCGAGTTTGACCTGGAAATTAAGCCCACCAAGCTGATAAAGGGGCAGGGTTTGGCCAAGTTATTGGCTGAATCCAATTACAAAGCTCTGGAAATTAACTGTATCAATGAGAAAGTTGAGTCATCCAGCAGTAATTCCCATATCACCATACCACTAGCGGCATGTCCCTGGTACAGGGACATCTTGTACTTTTTGCAAGAATTAAAGCCCCCTGATGGACTGGGAAAGAGTAGGGCCAGAGCATTAAAGCACAAAGCGGTCAAATACTACCTTATTGACCGAGCCTTGTATTGGAGAGATCCTCTGGGGATATTATTAAGATGTCTGGACCCGTTGCAAGCCCAGAAGTTGATGTTCGATTTTCATACCAGTCTCTGCGGGGGTCATCATTTTTGGAAGACCACAGCCCACAAAATCCTCCGGGCTGGGTATTACTGGCCTACTTTGTTTACTGATGTCTGCAGGGAGGTCAGGGTTTGCATTAAATGCTAGAAGTTCTCAAGTAAACAGAAACTCAAATCTCTGCCACTAAATCCTGTAGTAGTTTCGACACCTTTTCAGCAGTGGGGATTGGATTTCATCGGAGAGATTCATCCTCCCTCAAGTGGCCAGCACAGATGGATCCTCACTACGACTGATTATTTCACCAAGTGGATAGAGGTTGTCCCCACCAGAAGCACCTCTCACAAAGTAATCATCAGCTTCCTGGAGGACATCATAGCCAGATTTGGCTGTCCCAGCAGAATTGTCACTGACAATGCTTCCCCATTTCGGTCTAAGCTTCTGGTCAAGTTCTGTGAGAAGTTCGGGATTTCATTGGTTCACTCTACTCCATACTATCCTCAAGGAAATGGACTGGCAGAGTCCTCCAATAAAAGCCTGATCAAGCTTATCAAAAAGCTACTGGAGGACAATCAGAAGGCTTGGGACTCAAAGCTCAAATTTTCTCTCTGGGCTGATCAGGTGACAACTAAGAAGTCCCTGGGTCTCTCACCTTTCCAACTTGTTTACAGAATAGAGACCGTTTTTCCCACCCAGCTTGCCTTACCTGTGGAAAATTTCCTCCAGGTCCTTGAAGGAGAACCTAATCATATACTCAGAAGGATTCATCAGATGGTGGAAGTGCAGCAGATCAGAGAACAGGTCATGGACA
>ML818510.1:18881-55441 GCA_009831015.1 Picea engelmannii | reverse complement strand
TGTATTCGGTTTTAAAAAAAAAATCTTAAAAAAGTAGACCTTTCTCTTCAATTCAACAACAATACCTTTCTCTTCAATTGAACAATTACAATACCTTTTTCTTCTCTTCTTATCCACACTTGACTCGAACAGAGTGCATCCCTATTTATAATGTTTTTTCTTGAGTTCCCCCTCCTGTATGTGGATGTGTAGCAATTATATTATGGACATATCTTTACCAGATCAAAGTCATGTTGGTTACACTTATGTCTAAATAAAGTATGTGGATGCATGATGGTTATATTGTGGACAAATCTTGACCAAATCAAAGTCCTTTTGGTTACAATTCTTCCTAAATAAAGTATTTGGACACGTGACGGTTATATTGTGGACAAATATTGACCAGATCAAGTTCCATTTATAGTTGGATATTCTTTGACTAAATCAAACAAACCAAATCTTCCTATAAATGAACTCCATCTCATCCCCAACAACAGAACCTAGTCTTATAAGAATGACGCAACAAATCACATTTTTGTCTATAGATAACCTACTGCGAAAATATAATAAGGACCCAAGGCTCAAGTCACAATTCTTCATCCTTTTGCACTTTCCCTACAATGCACTCACCCAATCACACCACTAGACAGATAGCGCTTCTTGGTGACTCGTTCACTTGACTACCAAATTTTTGTTCATCCCGTCGCATTCCACTATGTCATTTGTCACATAGGATTCATCTTGTCACACTCCACTGCACCATTCATCACACTAGCTCAAGGTGTCATGCAGATTTTCTTCTACACAATATTCCACACAATCCATTGCAGTCCATTCCATTACATCTACTTCGTCTAAGCACACTCCACTGCACCATTTTTCGCACTAGTTCAAAGCACCCTGCAAATTTTCTTCTACGCCATGGACCCTTTTCTTCACCATTGATCATTTTGTCATTCGATCCTTCTACGCACTTCTATTTTCATCCTTTCACGACTTCCTCTGTCTGTGCACCATAATTTTTGCCATACTTTATGCACCATTGATCCTATTTTGTTCCATTGACCCTTTCGTCCTTTGATCCTTCCACACACTTATTTTATTTGTTATTGTGCTATAAACAACCATGTCTATGACCACTTTGACATCAATGACAACATAATTGCAAAAAAATGCCCCTTTTTCATTGGCGGAAACCAAAATAGCCTTCATATTTGTTCTAAAAGGTGATTGCCAAAGAAATGGAATTTATATTGAGCTACTCCTTTTAAATGTGCGCAACTACAAACTTCTCCCCCTTTCAATGTCCGTAGCTTCCAAATCAATATTCTAAGTTGTTGCATTGAAAGAACAACTGCAAATTTATACCCCTTTTAATGTGTGAAGCTACCAAATCAATATGCTAAGTTGTTCCACTGAAATTTCAAGCTACTCCCCCTTTCAATGTGCATCAACATCAGTGTTTTGTTATTATCCCCCTTTGAAAGAAATGAAAAAGAGAGTCTTTGGATATTCTCTCCTCCAGGCCTCTTTACATGCAAAAAACCATCCTTAAACGAAATACCATCAAGAGCCATTACAAACTTAAACTCATGCATCTCTGCAAAAGAAAACTTCTCCCTGATACAACAACAAATGGGGAATTTTTTGAAGTAGTGAAATATGTTCTTTATCGAAGAAGGGAAGATGAGATCACCCCCTTATATGTAAGATACTCAAAGGCTTATCTTGGTAATGGCTTGGTAAAAATATTTGCAATTTTCTCTTTGGAAGGAACATACTCTAATTTGACCACCTTATCTTGAACCTATTCCTTGAGAAAAAAGATATTTGATTGGTATATTCTTAGTCTTAGAGTGTTGAACATGGTTTTTATAAAGGTTAATAGCAATGGTATTGTCACACATGATGGAGGCAGTTTGATCACAAGGAACTTGAATATATTGGAGATTGGTTTTAATCCACAACACTTGAGTACAACAAGATGTTGCAGCTATATATTCAGCTTCAATTGTAGAGAGAGAAATGGAAGTTTGTTTCTTGTTGAGATAGGACACTAAACAACTTCCAAGGAAGAATGTGCCTCCACTGGTGTGTTTTCTATCATCAATACTTCCTACCTAGTATGCATTTGTATAATATCTGAGAATGAGGTTTGTGTCTTTTGGATACCACAAGCCATAATCAACATTTCCCTGCAAGTATCTAAATATTATTTTAATTTCAAGAACATGGGTTTCCTTAGGATTTGCTTGAAATATTCCTACGAAACCCATTTCTTGTATGATGTCAGACCTTGAATCTATGAGATATAATAAGTTTCCTAACATAGAATTGTACATGGTTTGATCTATTTCTGGAGCATCACTATCTTTGTTGATTTTTCAACCGATAGTCATAGGAATGCTCACTGGTGTGCAGTTTTCCATGCCAAACTTCTCCAATATTTCCTTGAGATATTTACTTTGAGAAATGAAAATTCCTCTTTCTTATTGATGAATCTGTGGACCAAGAAAGAAGGAGATTTCCCCCAACATGGAAATCTCAAACTCTTTTTTCATTGCATTTGCAAACATATTACTCATTAATTCAATGTTACTACCAAATATAATATCATCAACATACACTACAATAATTAAAAAATCATTATCTTCATCCTTGATGTATACGTTGTTATCAACAGCTCCTTTTTTAAATCCTTGCTAGTGCAAATACATTTCTATTCTATAATACCAAGCTCTTGGAGCTTGTTTTATCCCATACGGGGATTTCTTTAATATGCAAACATAATCATTTTTGTTAGTTAGGTGAAAACCCTCAGGTTTCTCCACATAAATTGCTTCCTCTAGGTTGCCATTTAAAAAGGGCGATTTAACATCCATATGATAAACTTTGAACTTTTTGTAACATGCAAATGCCAAAAACATTTTGATTTCTTCAATTTTTGCAATAGGGGAAAAGGTTTCTTCAAAGTCTATGCCTTCTACTTGAGCATACCTTTTGCATACCATTCTAGCCTTGTTCTCGACTATATGTCCATCTTCATTCATCTTGTTTCGGTATACCCATTTAGTTCCAATTACATTCTTGTCATTGAGTCTTAGGACTAGATCCCAAGTATTTTTTTTATCTATTTGGTCTAGTTCTTCATTCATGGCTTTGACCTAATGGTCATCCCGACTTTCTTGCACAATTTTTTTTGGTTCACTCATGGATATCAGTGCAAATTTTGCAGAACTATATGTATCTATTATTTTTCTTCTAGTTTGTACACTTGCTTCCTTGTTTCCAAGAATATGACTCTATGGATGATGATTTTGAACATACCCTGATGGGGTATTTGACTATGATGTTTCCATTCTCTCCTCTTCTTCTGAATCCTCTTGTTCATGTTGCTCATCCATTCCATTATCTTTTACTTCATTGTTGATTGATTCCTCATATTGATCATTATGGTGTTGATGTCTTACTGGATGAAGTGGTCTCTCATCTACTTTTACATCTATGCTCTCAATTATTTTGTGGAGCCTTTTGTTGTAGCATGTGTATCATTTAATTTTGAAGGAGTATCCTAACAATATGCCTTCATCAAATCTAGAATCAAACTTACCTAAGTTGTCTTCATTTCTTTTAATGTAGAATTTGCTTCCAAAATTTTTGAAGTACTTTATTGATGTTGGTCTGACATGCCATAGCTCATACATATTTTTATTGTTTTTTACTCTTATATGTGCTTTATTGAGAATGTTAACAACAGTTTGAAAAACTTCTCCCCAAAAGGTTTTGGGTACTTCTAATTTATCAAGCATGGCCCTGGCCATTTCTTGAACTATTTTGTTCATACTTTTTACAACTCCATTATGTTGAGGGGTTCTTGCAATGGAAAATTGTCTCTTGATCCCATATTTTACACAGTAACTATTGAATTCATCAGATGTGAATTCTCCTCCACTATATAATCTTAGGCATTGGAGGTTTTAGTCCATTTCATTTTCTACTTGCGCTTTGAAGATTCAATTTTTTCAAAAGCCTCGAATCTATGCTTCAACAATCCAACCCAAGTCATTCTTGTATAGTCATCAATCAACAAAATGAAATATTTTTCACCTCGAGGTGATTGTGTACCAGTAGGGCCACATAGATATGTATGAATCATCTCAAGAGGTCGAGTATTGGAGTGTTATTTTTCCTTGAATTCAACTCTTGACTACTTTCCAAACTGACATGACTTGCATACAATATTCTCAAGTTTGGAAATTTTAGGCATGTCTCTCACATCATATTTTCTTCCTAGCTTAACAAGATGATTAAAACTAAGATGACCTAGTATTTTGTGCCAAAGTGTTATAGTCCAAAAATGCCTTATGTTTGCATACAAGACATTGGCCTTTCCACTTACATAATTTTCCAAAATACTGTTGAGGTTTCCTCATAAGAAAATATTTTTTGGATAGTGTATGTTCCATGTTGCACTAATATATCGTGTACACATGCATGATGCATGCTAGTTATCCCACGTACATACATGAGTTGCATTCTAGTTAGCTCGCGTTTACGTCCAAAAGTTGCAAAAAATATAAAATTGAAAGGAATTCGATGAAGTTTACGGGCTATAGAAGGTTTCCTAACCATTTTACCCCTTGTAGCTCATCCCCAAACCGAATAACCTTATTTTTCTCATATAAAAAGAGGTCTTGTAGTATCATTTGCAAGACAAGCAAGAGAATAAGAAAATTCTTCCAAAATCCATCCCCCTTCTTAGCCCAATTTTTTCATCTTATTTTGAGTTTTGGCCTCAGCCTCCCCCTCCATCCCTTTCTCCTTATACAACCCTTTCTCCTTTCCTAGGTGGTAAATTGGTTATGAGAAGCTAGCGTGGTATTGATGCACTTGGAGCCACAATAGAGGAGCCTGAACCTAGTTCGTGGAGCAATTGTCGGCGAAGGTTGTAATCCTTTTGATCTTAATATTGAATAAAAGAGTTCATTCTTTTTCCAAAACATCATGTCTATATGCTTGTGTTGATTTATGCATTTATGTCTATATCTAAACCTTTAGAGATTGCATGTGTTGTAGCATTGTTTTCCTAATCTTTTGTAGGTCATCTTTGGGAGGAAACTCGCAATCTAGGAGGTTGCAAGAAGAAAAAAAGGTATACACTAACCGCAAGGAATAAATGTGAACCCATTGACCCTCTTTCCTCTCTCTCGTCATTCAATTTAGATAGTTTTTGGGTAGCTTAAGGGTAGAATTGTCTTTTAAGGAAAGTCAGTGCTTTACCTGTACCTAGACCCAATATAGGGGGATTTTCCCCATAACATAATTGGCGACTCCACTAGGGAGTCTCTTTAAGGTATTTTGGGAGATCTTGGTTTGGTTTTTTATTTAGTTGGTTCTGAGTATTCTTAGTGTCCCGAGTCAGGTTGGGTATCTGGTCACCTTCTTGGTGCCTACCAGCTTCCGTTTCCCAAGTTGTCTATCCAATTTTTTTTATTTTTTTTAATTTACAAAGGTGTATGTGCCATGTTCTCTATACAACACACATACATACACGTTCTACGTTATACACAACCCATGTACATACGCAGGATGGTCATTCACAGAACATGTCTCTATTGTATTGGAGAATTTTTTCAAAATATTTTCCTTTTCTTTCAGGAAGATTGTGGTTCCCATGTCTTCATGAGTTCCAGAAGCCTCTGTTGTTTGTTGTTTAGACAGTTTGCAGACTCAGATTGTTTATGAAATAAAAATAAAAAAAATCATCTTGTCTCTATGTGTTTCCCAGCATTTTTGGCTTATTTTTAGCTTGAATTTTAAGAAAAATGAGTTGCATTTTAAAAATGAGTTGGGGGGGCCATGAATCGTTTATTCTGCAGTTTCTTTTAGCATCTTTTGTTAGTTATGCTTTGATTGGAATAAAATTAAAAAAAAAAAAAAACTAGTTTTTTTTAGGTCTCTTTCTTTCTTTGCATTTGCTTTGCATTGTTACTTGAAAAAGAAAAATAAATTAGCATAGGGTTGCATTTTCTTCTCATCTTGAAATCATTGCAAAAGAAAATCCTTTCATTTTCTCTTTTGTTTCACTTGAAAGTTACATTGTGCATTTGCATGGAAAGGAGAAAAGATCGCATCTTTATGTTTGAAGGATTGTTCATGCTTTTTGCTTGAATATTTTTTTCACTTGTAGAATTAGTGTAAAGTTTTCTTTGTCAATATTCTAATAAGTTTTAGTTTTGCAAGTCTCAAACAACATATGTTTCACTTCCGTTCCTTGAGTAAGAAAATCCCCTAAAATGAACGCACTAAGCTAAATTATATTAGTAACACTTTGTCTAGGGTTCACCAATAGCTTAGGCTAGGGCCTTGGATTAGGTGTGGAGAGGTAAAATCTCCAAGGATAACAAAAACTTAACTAAGAAGTATGTGCTAGGGTGTTAAAAAACCAGCTTGTAATTGCTCAATCTGAGAAGCTCCTCTAACACAGGATTCAAACACGAGGTTGTGTGGAGGACAGTGATGGAGATATGCACTCCTGATCCCGACAAAGCATTTGTGAGAGTGTGTATTGGGAGTGAATCTTGTAGCGTTATTGGCCTGAATTGTGTCATACTTCTAAGACACTTGGATCCATCCAAGGTACTCTAAGGGTTATTATGGCCATGTTGCGTTTTAGGCCTCGGGAGGATCTTCAAGCTTAGTTACCCTGCCCATACACTTGCATGGTTATCAATTGTACCCCCCTGGTTGTTGATTACAAGTTGGTGGCCTAGTTTCTATTATACAGGTTGACACATAGGTGACTACTAGGGGTGTATCACGGTACCTGAGGCAGAATCTGTATTCTCTGGGTGACACCTGAAGGGATCGTCAGTTGGAGGTATATGTAATTGCTTCTCCTAGCCAATATTTTTCCTTTGTGAATGCTTTGGATGATCAAGAATTCATCTTCCTAGGTCGAAAGCATTCATAAGGGTAGTTTGTTTGGTTTGTATCTTTTTAGGATTTTCTTCTTAGTGGTGTGCTCTGTGCTCCCTAGTTTTCCATAGTGATTTAGTCAGTCAATGCTTTGGGTATCTGACCTAAGGTGGTAGATCACCCACTCTGCTAGTCATGAGGACTTTTTGGTCTTCCACTTAGAAAGGTGGAGCCACCTCTTTATAGGAGTTGTTTTTTATACCATTGGTTCGCTAGAGTCATTGTGTGAGAATTTTATGGACTTGAACGATCCCACAAGGGAAGAACCTGTGCATAAGATATTCATGGAAAATGTTACTGACGATACCAACTAAGGAACACCTTTGCAAGGGGATTCTTGTCCTTTTCCTTTCTTTGGAAATGTTGGTGTCCCTTTGATGGCCAATTTGTACATTTCTGGGTTGAATGTGGGACTATCAGTTTGGTTGGGTACCATTCGAAATGTCTCGAATTCTCTTGATGCTTATCAGTTAGACACCTTATGTCATGGGAATCATGTTGATGTTCCTTTGTCAACAAATTCTTCTCCTCCTCCTTCTACCTTCTTTGGTGAAGGTATAACTACTAGTAACCATAACTCTAAACGAAATAGAAAGAGGAAAAACAGGAAGAAGAAATCACCAACCTTTGTGAGTCATGTTGGAGATAGGTCATCAACCTCTACAAGTCATGTTGAATACCAACACCTAGCCTCTGCAAGTCATGTTGGGGGATGACAACCAACCTCTTCTAGTCATGTTTGAGAATTTTCACCAACCTCTGCAAGTCATGTTGGAGATGTGCACCCAAACTCTGCAAGTCATGCTGGGGGAAAGCACCCAGCCTCTGTAAGTCATGATGGGGGAAAAAGTCCAGTCATTTCTAGTCATATCAGCGATAGGTTTGTAGCCTCTGTGAGTCATGTTATCGACCAATCACCAACCTATGCAAGTCATGTTGGAGGTGTGCAACCAACCACCGCTTGTCATGTTAGGGACATTGATTCTATTGAGAAACCTATATGGATAGGACGTAAGCATAAGTTCCCTTGTAATCTTTGCAAGGGAGATCACCTTACTCATATGTTCCCTGTCATTCCAGAGGCATGAATATCGTGGTCCCTATCTACAAGCTCTTATGATTTTGAGTCTTCTAAGGTTTCCTCACAGTCTATTCAGCCAATGGTTGTGAAAGTGGTCATGTTGATGCAATATTAAATTCATCCCACTCCTATTTTGGAGGGTGATGTGCCTTTAGACCATGTTGTCTCGCATCCTATTCAACCAGTGGTTGAGAAAGTGGTCATGCCGATGCAATCTTCGGATTATCCCACTCCTCTTTCGGGGGGTAATGCACCTTTAAACCATGTTGTCTCGCAACCTATTCAACCATTGGTTGACGAAGTGGTCATGGTGATGCACTCTTCGACTGATCCCACTATTCTCATGGAGAGTGTTGAGTCCACCAAAGTGGTCATGCCGATGCAATCTTCGGTTGATCCCACTCTTCTCTTGGAGAGTGTCAAGTCTACTAAAGTGGTCACGCCGATGCAATCTTCAGTTGATCCCACTCTTCTCTTGGGGAGTGATATGTATACCGACTATGTTTTTAGCATTTCCAATTCAGTACTTTCAAAACAAGGGGGCATTCCGCTCACTTCAAGCACACCCCCTCCAAGTCCTAGAATGGTTTCCTTTGATTGGAATGACCTTGTTGAACCTCACCTTCCTTATTTTGCACCTTTTCAAATAAGGGTTGAATTTAATTCAAAAAACATTTACCGATGTGTTGTTGATGAAGGAGCCTCTGCAAGTATTTTATCCTCCTTAGCTTGGAAATCTTTGGGTTCTCCCGAGCTTGTGTCTTCTTCACATGAGTTGTTGTATTTTGACAAATGTCCTAGTGAATATTTGGGGATTCTTCCTCAGTTTCCTATCTCGTTAGGTGGGAAGACTATCCTAGTCGATGTTATAGTGTTGCAAGGCCTATTAGATTTCAATATGCTTCTCTAGCGTGATTATGTATATTCTATGAATGTTGGGGTGTCTACACTCTTTCGGGTGATGCATTTCCCTCACAATGGAAGAATTGTCACTATCGACCAGTTGGCATATGATAATCACCATCCTAATTTGACGTTAGTTCAAGATGCCCCCTTATATGTTCCTAGTGTTCATGTAGGCTCTACCACAACGTGGATAAATTATGTGGCGTCTTATCCTCAATGTTCAATTTCTCCCGAGCAGGAACTTTTCCACTCATGTTTTCCTTCTTGAGACTTTCTTTCAGCAATCAATCCGTTGGTTTATCCAATGGGGGCATGGGAGCCCTTACTTCCTCCTCTTGGTCCAAGTCATCTCGAGTTTCCTTGTGAGTCTAATCTCATTGTTTATAGATCCTCAAGCCCTTGTGCTTGTGATTCTTCCCTGATAGACTATGTCGGTCCTGGCTAGAATCTCCATCATTATATGGAATATGGTCAATTTACTTCACCCTTTGGCAATTTCGACCCTCCTCGTTTGCATGATTTCTTGGATCTTGAATTGCCTTCAGATGAGGCTATCCTTGAATCCATGACTATGGTTTCTATACCATGGGAAGACTTACACCGTGGTTTGTGTTTTCTTCCCTTTTGGGAGACTTTCCAGGCTGACTATCGAAGAGACTCTTGGTCAGAGCCTAGCAGTGGGCTCTACCTAAAATACTACCATGCATGAGTCGTAAGGTTGTTTGGTACCTTGTATATATTGTACAATCCAGGTTTCTTTTTTTCATGTTTTGTATTTAGTAGCACCTCTTATTTTTCAAAGTTTCTCTATATATTGGATTTATTGACTTCTAGATGAGTGTTATTGGCATTATATGCAAGATCTCGAAGATGTTTTTTCTTTTGAATTTTATTCATCGTATCGATCCTTTCTGACATGTATTGACCTCGAAACTGGCATATAGGTTAGGTATTTCCCTACTTGCATTTTTTCATTATACATTTTTTGGTTCATTTAGCCTTAGGATCAACCCCACCAAATTGCGACACTAACCTTCCTTGTTGATAAGTGTGTCATACTTTATGTGGTAGAGCCTTCCTTCCATGGGAATCCTAGTTAGAGCCTTGTTTTTCATTTGGTGCCCATGCCGAAGTACTTCATAGGCACGTGAGTCCTTTTAGTCTGGCCATGACTGTGTGTTGAAGCCTCATTATTCTTCATCTTTTTTCGGCCTTTACCCATGGGAATCCATAAGAGCATGGTTTGTTGTCTTTGAAGCTCACTTAAACTATGAAAGAGACATCTAACGAGAATTTATTTATCCTTTTCGGTCTCGTTCAGATTACTTAAGAAAAGGATCCCCCCTAGAGTATTCTTTAAGACCTTTTCAGACTCCCTAAAATTGAAAATATTTTCAAGCGATCTTGTATCCCTTCACGCTCATCAAACTAAAATTTGAAGGCACCTCTGTCTAGCGGTATTTTACCCCTTTTTCAGTCTGGATGGTTAATTTACAAATAAAGGTATGCCCTAGGAGCTTCGATCCGATATGAGAGTATTATCAGGTGTACATTTAACCCTTTTTCATGCCCAAGGGACTAAATTTTAGAAAAAGGACCATTCTCCGTGGTTTTGGTTTATCTCTTTTTTCGGGCCTTGTAGATTATCTACGAAAAAGGAACCCCCCTGGAGTCCTTAGCTAATCTCTTTTCAGACTCCCTAAACATGAAAATATCGTTGAGTGACCTATTTCCTTTCACACTCGTTGATTGGTCCAGAAAGAATATCTATTTGGCATAAGTTTAACCCTTTTTTCTGGCCAATAGATTATCTAGAAAAAAATCACACCTCGGGAGACATATCTCGTCGAGAGAGTTATCCTAAGTTATATTTTATACTTTTTCGGGCTAAGGAGACTAAACTTAGAAAAAGGTTGTGAGTCCATAGTTAAGCTCTTTTCAGACACCTTAAAATTGAAAATCTAGTCGAGTGATCTTATCTCAATCACACTCATTAAAATGGTATTAAAGATACGTCCTTTTGGTAAAATTTTAACCCTTTTTCGAACTGACTGGACTAATTACGAAAAAGGAACACTTTGGAGTTGTCTTTTAGTGTTTTTCGGACTCTCTAAACGTGAAAAAACAATGAGCTTACCTTCTCTGGGCTCATAAAACTTCACATGGAAGGAGTCATGTTGTGTCATAATTAATCGCATCGCATGTCTCATCCTTATGTCTTTGGCCTAATGTCGAATTCATGTTGCTATTAATCGAACCTTCAAAATCATTCCTTAAATGCAAGCCTTGTAGCACTCTTTTCCCATGTGATTTGACACCTTGACTCCTGGAGGAATTTTCCCAAGTGTCCTTATCCTACACATGTCTCCTTGCACTGAGCATTAGTATGTTCCATGTGCTTGGACCTAGTTTGCTTCCCCATGACACTCGTTCCTCCTTTGTAACGTAGCATTATTTTATTCTTTTTCAAGCTCGTTACAAATTTGAAAAAGACAAAAAATCAAATATTCCAAAAAGAGGGGACAGGATATACATTCTTTTTTTTCGGCAACAAGATATTCGCCCTTGGACAAAGAACATCCTTTTGTTTGTTTGCCAAGCATTGGGATCTAGTATAGCCTTAGGAAGTTGTTATCATTACATAGAGTTGTGTCCTCCTCCATTTGGTTACTCTTCCAAACATATGGAGAGTTTGCGGTGCCTCCTATATCACAGACTTATGTCAATATTACATTGCCTAAGTCTCATATTTTTGTCGTACTTTTTTCCAAGGGAAGTTTTATCCAACTTGAGTCGGCCATCATGAAGATTATCTCTTGACTTTCATGAGTCGACCATCCTGAGAGTCCAGTCAAGTTCAGATTCAAAATCAATGAATTTTTGCGCCTGGTGATCAAGATCCTCTAGTATTTCCCCCACAGCATGTCGAAGACCTCATGGTAGTGAGTCTTACAATCCTATTGTACTCCTATCTGAGATTTTGAAGATCTTGAAGTTCTTTCTCAAGCAATGAATTCCTCATCTCCAGCCACATGCATTGATGCTTCTTGAAGATGCATATCTGTTAGAACAAGATTTGCCTCACCCTATGCAATCGTGAAGAGAGGGCCTTATTCCATTTCCCTATGTAGACTCACTTTCCCTGATTAATGAATACAGAGACAAAAATAAATAGTTGTCCACTTGTACGCACTTGGAAAGTTATACAGTGCGCGTATACGCTAGCTTCTCCACTACAGCCTGCGTAAGTCGGGATTTGTGCAAGAAAATAAAAAATAAATGTCGGGTTTCCATGTCACGACAGTGGAAATGTTCTGACTCGGCCCTTCAGTTACATTTTGAAGGCTATAAAGAATCCAATTCCAAGATATGGAAAAGGGGAGAGAATTCAACTTTGAGAGCAAAGTTATTCTGGAGAAATTATTACTTCATTATTGAGTCTGCATCCCTTTGTCCTTTAAGTCCGAACACAGTGTTCAGCGCCCAAGCTCTTCCCTTATTGATGGAGAACCTCTTTTTCTGCCTTATATGATCTTGCCTTTTGTAGCGGATTGAAGTGGTGGAGGCCCAGTTGGAAGGAACTCAATTTCTTGGTTATGAACCGTGCTGATACGGAAGTCTGTAATGTTTTCACTTATGTTGATCATTTGTTAATAGAAATACTCCTTTCTCGTCCAATTGATATCGTGCAAATATATGTATTATAATCCATGGGCATGTTTGTTTTGAATATTAATGGATTATGCTATCTAATGTGCTAACATGATGTATTATCACTATATTCTTACTTTGCTTGTTTGTTGAGAACTTGTTGCAGGTATAAAGTTTTGGGTCGAAGTGCTCAACGATGGACATCATCAAATGTTTGGACGAGGTAGGCCTCTTTCTTACCTCCTTTGCACATTAATTTATATAGAATATGTTGGAATTGAGTCGATTTCTACAGTCACTCTTGTCTGTTGTGGTTCACCCTAGCCATAGAGAGATTTTCCTCATAATAGAAATGGTGACCATACTGGGGATGAATCTTCTTTCTTAGGGTTTGAAGTACTTTTATCCTTAGATTTCTCTCGTTTCTATTGCGGTTCTTGTCATGTCACTGCTTGACAACTCTTGTTCACTCTGGATCTGAGTTTTCAGCCTTTTTTCCCTTACCTGGCCTTGTTTCAAAGCATATACGTGCCTTTTTGTTTGACAGTGGTGTACACACGTGTGTTGTTTCACTGCAAGCTATGTATATACGCATTGTTTGCCAAAACAGTCGCGTACAAATTTTTTCCTTGTTGTTTTTCTTGGTCTGGTGTTTGATGGGTGGGATTTTATGCTTGCTAAGCCTTCTAAGGTCTCTGCAGTGCCCGTTGAGTGCCTGTGGGATGACAAGAAACCCTCTTTTTGTTGAATTTTTGGGTGAATTTTTTATCTTCATATTTTCATTTTTGTTGTCCTTGTACATTGGTTGGGTGCTTTACTGCTTGATATCCTTCTTGAGTTGTCTTTCTTTTATACACATTAGTTTTATATATCAAGTTACTTTTCAGTCCATGCATTTCCAATTTTGATATATTGAAAATACAAAAAAAAATAGGCATTTTACATTGCTTGGCATTTTTGTCTTTCGAATTTTTATCATTATCTTAGTACATATAGTGAAAGATTGCATCTTTACTTCTGAATCGTAGATTTGAATTTGGAAATTGCATCATTTTTTAGGAGCATATCATTCATAAAAAGTTAAAGTTAGAACTTTGCATTATCTTCATATTTACTTTCTTGCAGAGTCATAACACCATGGGTTTCATTACCATATACCTTTCTAAGTAATCATGGCCATAAAATCAATGCTATAATTTAAAAATTTATTAGTAACAATTTTATTTTCTAGGGTGCACAAACTAGTCTAGGATTTAGTGCCTTGGAATAGGATTTTGTGAGTAAACTTCTCCAAGGAAATTAAATCAACATATGTGTCTGAGTCAGGGAGTGGAGAAATCCATTGTATAATTGGTAATATCAGAAGGCTCTGCTCACACTGGATTTAATCACGAGGTCACGCGAAGTTGGTTGAAGGGATATCCCCTGGATACTCGCCTAGTGTCAGAGATATTTCTGTGGATTTATTCATATTTGGGGATCTTGCTAGTGCCCATACCTCCACGAGAGGTGGTGCTTTCAAGGTTTCGGGTTTTTCTACCCTACCCATACGGTGATCCGGACTTACGACTGCTCGCATGTGCATCGGTTATATAGTGGTTTATTAGTTGCTCGACTTAGGTATCTCATAGGTTACTTGCAGAGGTTATTCTGCTAGTACCTTGGGTCAGATAGGGGTCGGACAACACACAACCTTTATGGGGGATTACCTCTCTGGGGGGATTTGACCGACTGGTTTTTAAGCCCACGAGGGCCCCTATAACTGATTATGTTACCTCAAATCTTTAGCAGGGAGTCTCAGGTCCCTCTTGGATGAGACATACCTTCTTTGGGGAGGGAAGCCACTCAACCACTTTAGCCCATTTGCATGCATTTTGGCCATTTGACTTTTGGTGTTCTCTTTGCTTACAAGTTTGCCTTAAGAGTTTATACTGAGTTATATTTATCATGGATACTGGAGTCCCTTTGTCTCCCTCATTTACTACTACCCCCCTATGACGTGCATGGGGGAAAATCCTTTCACTTTGCATTATGGTATGCAAAACTATGGCAATCATTCTGTGCCTTGGGTCTCTAGTCATCCTCCTGTTGATATGTCTCCGCACTTGCCATCCTTTGTTTAGCCTCCTTATGCGAATACAATTTTTGGGTCTAGGCGCATGATGCCTCCTTATTCTCCCTCTCTGTTTGGTGGGAGTCATATCCTTCAAACACCTCTTACTATAGGAGGTTGGAATATTCCTTCCTAGGAATCCACTATGAGAGAAGTAAGTGCCCAAATATGCAATCTTTATACTTATTACGCTTCGTCCACTTATCCCTCTTCCTCTATGTCGGTTCCTACGAACACTTTTCCCATGGCGGACCTCCATCTTTCCTCTAGTGTTTCATCCGGAGGGAGTTATTTTTATAACATGGGAAACCCCCCTCATGAAGTTCCTTCATTTGGGGGCAACATATATCCTCACATGAGTAACCCTTGTCATGTATCTTTCTCTTCGCAATCATATTCCTCAAGTTCATTGCCCTTACAACCCTTTATGAATCAGTATGGAGGAGGGTAGTATCCCACGAGACAGGGTGTAAACCAGAATTCTCCCTGGCCTGTGATTCCTCAAAATCAATCTTTCCTTGGACCTTGGTCTCAAATTTTGCAATTCATCATTGTCGCGAGTCCAGTCACTGCTAGTCATATTGGAGCTCCATCTCCTACATTTGTTATTCATGTTGGAGATTGGTCGACAACCTCTATGAGTCATGTTGAATATTGGCAACCAGCCGCTGCAAGTCATGCTGGGGGCACAAGTCCAGTCACTACATGTCATAATGGAATTACATCTCCTACCTCTGCTAGTCATGTTGGATATTGGTCGACAACCTCTGCCATTCATGTTGAAGACCTGCAACCAACCATTGCAAGTCATACTGGGGGCACATGTCTGGTCACTACTAGTCACACTACACATCCATCACCAACCTCTGCTAGTCATGTCGGGGATCCATCACCAACCTCTGCTAGTCATGTTGGGGATCCATCACCAACCTCTGCTAGTCATGTTCGAGATTTTCTACTAGCCTCTGCAAGTCATTCTGGGAGCATCTCACCAGCCACTGTAAGTCATGCTGGGGGCATTCGTATGATTGAGAAGCCTAGATGTCTCAAATGTAAGCCTAGATTCCTTTGCAGGACTTGTGAAGGAAGTCACCTTACTCGTTTGTGTCCTGTTATTGTTGGGATACCAGAAGAGTGGGGCTCACCTAAGGGCCCTTCAGGTTCTGAGGCATCTATGGTTTCATAGCACTCTGTTCCTTCTTTGGTTGATACAACAGTCATGCCAATGCAATCTTCGGCTGACAGCCCTTTTCCTTTAGGGGTTGATGCGTCCTTTGACCTTGTTGTCTCACATCCTATTCAACCAATGGTTGAGGAATTGGTCGCATCGATGCAATATTCGATCGACCCCACTCTTCTCTTGGAGAGTGACAAGTCTAAGGAAGCGGTCGCACCAATGCAATTTTTGGTTGATCCCGCACTTTTGGTTCTAGTTCTATACCTTCTATGCCATGTCCTTATAATTTCTAGTACTTCACCTTCTGAACAAGAGATATTTTTACTCTTCCTGAATTCTCTCCCTCCAAGTCTTGACGAGGTTCCCTTTGATTGGGATGGTCTTGTGGGGTATCCAATGCCTCTGCCTATGTCTTTTCTAGGAAGATACATTATCTGATATATCATGGAGACTATATCCTCAGTTCATTCTTTATCCTCCTTGACTTGGAGAGCTTTGGGTTTTCCCAAGCTTATGTCGGCTCTTCGTAGGATACTGACATTCCGCGGAAGGTCGGTATGGGAGCCTTGGCCTCCTCCTTTACATGTTGATTAGAACCACGTCAACAAGTTAATTTAAGTTCTTTTCTATCTCACCTTTAAAAAAGAGAAAATATTGCCAAGTGATTTGTACCTTTCACACTCATTAAATTGGATTTGAAAGATCACGAGTCTTAATTAAGCTCTTTTCTGACACGTTCCCAAAAATAGAAAAGATCGCCGAGTGAACTTGTCATTTTCATTCTCGTAAATTGGATTTGAAAAGACATCTACTTGGCACAAGTTTACCCATTTTTCACACCAAGTAGACTAAAGGACATAAAAAGGGACATTTGTTGGCATCAAGTTGTGATTGCATCTCATGCCCCTACTTGCAGTATTGAGCCTATAGTTGGTTCTCTCTTTGCGTTATAAATTGTTTGCCTCAACAATTTTTCATCCTCATCCAAGCAGAGCCTTTTTTATATCCTTCGCAGTTTGACACCCTATAACTAGGAGGGAACATCCCCCAAGTGTCCATCTCCCGCATGCACTTCCCTGCATTGAGCATAGCTACGTTCCACTGCTGGAACTAGTTTTTCTTACTTGCGACACTCGTTTCCTCCTATGTATCATAGCATTTGTTTGTTATGAAAAAACAACAAATATGGGAAGGAAGGGATTAATATATTATATTTGGAAACAGTCGTGTCTCCTTTGAACAGAGCATAAAGTTTTTTGACTCCATTCCTCATAATTTTGGGATTAGGATGACCTTAGGAAGATTAACTCATTACAGAGCCTTCTCTACTGACTGGTTACTCTTCCAGTCCCTACAGAGAACTTCATTGATGCCTCATGCATCTCATGGTTTTATCTTTGGGTCTATGCTGCCAAAGTTCACCATATGTCTCATGCTCTTGTTCAAAGGAAGTCTATCAACCTGTTTCGGCCACTCCTTAGAACTCTTGGCTTTTCATGTCGGCCATACCCTCAGTTTGTCTCAGAATCACATGATACTTTAGTCCTATCATGTACCCTAGTCCTACTTTCATCATTGGTAGGTAACCTTGAACTTAGCAGTCGACATTTCATCATTGGTCGTTGACTAGGTGGTTTTCCTTTTGTTCAATGGAAAGACATATATTCACACATTGGGATTCGTGTAGTGTCTTGGATTCCATTAGCCTTATTGGTGGTCTCCTCACCTTCGTCGGCAGTTTTCATCATTGGTTTCTATTCAGAGGGTCTTTTTCGTGTACTGTTCACATTTGACACACGTGAAAGACGCACAGGGTCGTTGGTTCGCGAACTTGTTCTTCGTCTGATTCCCACCAAATCATGAAGCTCCTACTTTGTACCTCATGCTGACTGATGAGAGATGCCTTAATTCTATCCTTTTAGTGGGTCTCTTCCCATCGACATCGGCTCATTATATGGAAACGAGATCTAGAGTCTTATGAGTACCTTGAGGTTTGTAGTCATTAGTGGTAGGTTCTCTCGCCATCGACAATTCAGAATACATCAATGTCTCTTGATCGATGGATTCTTCAGGTGTTCGACACCGATTACTCTATTCACACTTGTAAGAATGTACTCGGTGCCTTGATACCTACTTTCATTATCGGTAGGTTGTCTTGTGTTTGTTAATGGTATACATCAATGACCGGTAATCAAACGATGTCTCATTATGTTCGACCTCAACTCCTTTATTCACATGATGTATAATTGCACCTTTGGCGAATTGTATAGAAGATTTGAAGACATCATTATGTGGTCGCAACTTTCCTGATTTGTTGCTTCCTTTTCCTTTTCACAGATACTCCTCTGACCTCACACATTAGGGGGCATTTGTTAGAACAAGATTTTCCTCACCCTAAGCAATCTTGAAGAGAGAGCCTTATTCCATTTCCCTATGCAGACTCACTTTCCCTGATTAATGAATCTAGAGACAAAAATAAATATTTTTCCACTTGTACGCACCTGGAAAGTTATACAACATGTGTATACACTGGCTTCTCCACTACAACCTGCGTACATCGGTATTTGTGCCAGAATATCAAAAATAAATGTCAGGTTTCCATGTCACGAAATAATATTTCTAATCCTTGGCCTTCCATATACTAGAAACGTTCTGACTCAGCCCTTTAGTTGCATTTTGAAGGCTACAAAGTAGCTAATTCCGAGCTATGGAAAAGGGGAGAGAATTCAAATTTGAGAGAAAAGATACTATGGAGAAATTATTACTTCATTATTGAGTCTGCATCCCTTTGTCCTTTAAGTCTGAACACAGTGTTCAACTCCCAAGCTCTTCCCTTATTGATGGAGAACCTTTGTGTCTCCCTTATATGAACTTGCCTTTTGTGAAGGATTGAAATGGTGGAGGCCCGGTTGGAAGGAACTCGGTTTCGTGGTTCTGAACCATGTCGATACAGAAGTTTGTAATGTTTTCACTTATGTTGATCATTTGTTAATAGAAATAATCCTTTCCCGTCCAATTGATATCTTGCAAATATATGTATTATGATCCATGGGTATGTTTTTTTTAAATATTAATGGATTATGCTATCTAATGTGATAACCTATTATATTATCATTATATGCTTTCTTTTCTTGTTTGTTGAGAACTTGTTGCAGGTATAAATTTTTGGGTCGAAGTTCTCAACGGTGGACATCATCAAACGTTTGGACGAGGTAGGCCTCTTTCTTACCTCCTTTGCACATTAATTTATATATCATATGTTGGAATTGAGTTGATTTCTACAGTCACTCATGTGTGTTGTGGTTCACCCTGGCCATAGAGAGATTTTCCTCGTAACAATATCATATTGTACTTGTATATCCTCAAATGATCTTGAGATGTAGATCCGTTGTGTATTGCTCATGACTGAACTTTATATGGAAATTTATATTTTTTCTAGTAGTCGTATGTGACATGGATCTGTAGTGTACTTGATTTCCATCCATTCTTAATTTATCTCGAGCATGGTTATGCCCACCTCAGAGAGATTCTTATTATTTTTGCAGATGGCATGCTCACGAACACTCATCTCAAGCTCACTCAACTTTGTGCCTTCCCATTGTGTAAAGATATTGTACTCCTACCTGAGATTTTGAAGATCTTGAAGTTGTTTCTCAAGCGATGAAGTCCTCATCTCCAGACACATGCATTGATGCTTCTTAAAGATGTATATCATATTGTACGTGTATATCCTCAAATGATCTTGAGACGTAGATCCGTTGTTTATTGTTTGTGACTAAACTTTATATGGAAATTTATATTTTTTCTAGTAGTCGTATGTGACATGGATATATAGTGTACTTGATTGCCATCCATTTTTAGTTTATCCCAAGCATGGGTATGCCCACCTCGGAGAGATTATTATTATTTTTGCTGATGGAACGCTCATGAGCACTCATCTCAGGCTCACTCAACTTTGTGCCTTCCCACTGTGTAAAGATATTGTAATGTATTTTGACCATCATTTTATCTTTTGACCTCAGACATTAGGGGGCATCTATTATAGTCCAAAATTTCCTTACATGTGCATACAAGACATCGACCTTTCCACTTACATACTTTTGCAAAATATTGTTGAGGTTGTCTCTTAAAAAACTATTTTTTGGATAATAGCCTGCATGCCAATTAGCTTGTGTACATACGTGAGTTTCATGCTAGTTAGCCTGCGTTTACCTCCAAAAGTTGCAAAAACTATAAAATTGCAAGGAATTCGGCGAATTTTACGAGATATAGAGGGTTTCCTAACCATTTTACCCCTTGTAGTCCATCCCCAAACTGAATAACCATATTTTTCTCATACAAAAAAAGGTCTTGGGGTGTCATTTGACAATATAAGCAAGATAATAACTAAACTCTGCAAAAATCCCTTCCCCTTCTTAGCCCAAGTTTTGGATCTTATTCTAATTTTTGGCCTCAGCCTTCCCCTCCAACCCTTTATCCTTATACAACTCTTTCTCCTTTCCTAAGTGATAAGATGGTTGTGAGAAGCTAGTGTGGGATTGATGCTCTTGGAGTCGCGATAGAGGAGCCTGGACCTGGTTCGTGGAGTGATTGTTGATGAAGGTTGTAATCCTTTTGATCTTACTATTTAATAAAATAGTTCATTCTTGTCCCAAAACATTATGTCTATATTATTTTATTGATTTATGCATTTATGTTTATATCTAAACCTTGAAAGTGATAAGTAGATATTGCATGTGTTGTAGCATTGTTTTCCTAATCTTTTGTAGGTCATCATTGAGAGGATACCCACAATCTAGGAGGCTGCAAGAATTGAAATAGGTCTACGCCAACCGCAAGGACTAAAGGTGCACCCATTGACCCTCTTTCCTCTCTCTCATCATTCAGCTTAGATAGTTTTGGGGTAGATTAAGGGTAGAACTGTCTTTTAAGGGAATTCAGCGCTATGCATGTACCTAGACCCAGTATAAGGGGGATTTTCCCCATAGCACAAAGCCAACTCTCATCAGTTTTACCAATGCAACATTTTTCCTTGCCTTCTTCTAGAACATACACATTCCCTGAAGTTTGGACTGCCTTTACAATAGTCTTCCCTGTATTCACATCCATTACCTTACAACCTTTTGAATGAAAGAAAACATTGTGTCCTTGATCACACATCTAACTTACACTCAACAAGTTATGTTTTAGACCATCTACATACAACACATTTTTTGCTTTGTTTTTTCCCTTCTTATCTTCATCTCGTACAATAATTCATTTTCCTATAATTCTAGCTGGAGCATTGTTTCCAAAATTAACGATATTGTTTTTTTCTTCAGATAGGAATTCAAACTTACTCTTGTCTCTTGTCATGTTCTTGGAGCAGCCATTGCCAATATACCATTGATTTTCTTGATTTTTGGCATATAGAGCCAATCCACAATTTTCTTTGTTTTTATTTTTCTTCCTCCAAACCTTGGTAAAATCTTCTTGTATGTCTTGCTTATAAATAGATAGCATATTGCTTATGTGTTCACTTGCCTTGTGTCCAAAATTATTGCATATGTGGAACTCAAGGTCATTTAGAAGAGGGGAGAAAACATTATTGAAGAAATTTTGAACACTCGAGGTTTATTGAATCCAACTCATATATTTTTGTTATGTATAAAATTCCTACAACCCACAGCCTTATCTCCAAACTTTCCACAAGAGAAACAATATCCATAGAAAAAAATTGGATTCCTTCGAAAAAACTTACTTGTAGGAATTGTTCTTTGTCTGCCAACTTGATAATATTTAGGCAGTTATTGCTTCCTTGCTTCATATTTGTTTACATGCTTGGGTTGATCTAGTTCTGACTGCTTCTTCTTTTCATCTCTTGATTTGTAAGGTTGATTGTTGTTTCTCTTGAGATAATTTTCATAACTAGTAGGCTTCTCACTAGTTGACATGTTGGTGCTTGATTCACCTTTGAAAATTTTCGGACTTTCCTTATATCCTAGACATGTCTTGTCATTTGGTGATCTTTGATTGATGAGAATATTATCTAGAGTTTCAAATCCTTTTATGAATTTTGATTTGAGTCTTGGGCTTCTCTAGATCTTTTCTTAAGGAAAATATTTATGCTTCTAGTTTGTAATGGATTTTATCTTTTTCTTTTATTTAATTCATTAATATTTCTTCCCTTATCTTATCCTCTTCTAGATGAACTTTTAAGCTGACCATTTGTTCACTAATATCATTGTATTTTTCTTTGAAGATCTATAATTGTTCTCTTCTTAGTCTATTATTTTTCTTGAGCCCGGAGATTTCCTCCAGAGCATTAATGAGTTCTCCTTCCATGTATACTACATCTTCACACTCTTTTGTGTTTGATTTTTCTTGATCAGATTTATGTTTCTCCAAATCCATGAGAAGTTTTTCATCTTGAATTGTATCTAGATCATATTCTTCTTCTTTAGTTTCTGACGAGTTGGTGTTATCCTCTTTTGAATAAAAATTGTTCCTTTTAAAACACTTTGTCTTTTTAAACTCCCTAGGTTTATCCTTTCCTTTTCTTTCTTTTTCATTGGTGTTGTTTTCTTTCAAGGGACATTTAGATGCAAAATGACCAAATTTTCCACAATGAAAGTGTTTGAATGGTAACATAACTTTATACTTTTTGTATCCCCTCTTCAATTGTGTTACAAAGTTAGATTCTTCTTCACCTGAGAAGTGTTATGATGACTTATGATCTTGAGATGATGATGATTTGATTGATTCCTTGAAGACTGCATCCTTTAGATTTGAGTTTTATTTCATGGTCCTCATCTCATAAGAAGTTATAATTCCATGGAGCCTATCCATAGTCAACTTATCTAGTTCATGCATTTCTTCTATAGAAGAAACCTTTGTATCAAGTATTGAAGGAAGAGATCGTAGTACCTTCTAAACCACTATAGCTTCTTCAATATTCTCACCTGGCCCTTTCATAGTGTGTACATTCTCATCTACTATGAGAAAGAAACCAACAATATTTTCATCTTCACTCATTCTTAGGATTTCAAATTGCATTATGTGAGCTTGAAGTTTGGTCAACTTCACTTTCTTGTCTCCTTCATAATTGTTTACCAGTTTATCCCATATTTCCTTTGTGGATTCCAACTGCATTACTCTAACAAATTTTGTTTATTTAAGTCCTCCTTGGATAGCATTCATAGCTCTTGCATTTTTGTAGTCATTTTTCTTACTTGATTCATCAGTAGAAAGAGTTGTTGGGATTTTATAACAATCTACCACAATCATCCAGACTTCCAATATACCAAGAGACATTAAGTAGGTCTCCATTCTCATTTTCCAAAATGAAAAATTTGTTCCATTGAATATAGGAGTTCTGGTTGAATAAGAAGAGGAATCTTGACTTTCCATACCATTTTTGCAATCTTCCTTCCAGTTGTTAGGATGTTACTAAGGTAACCTTTCTCTTTTATCGATTATTATAACTTACAACAATACCGAGAGGGAGGGTGAATTAGTATTGTTTCAAATTTCTCAATTTTATTTCCTTTCAACAATTTAAAGTTATTTAGAAATGCTTACTTAATTAGTAATACATGCATAAATCAAACCAAAACACAGAAAACAAATTACAAGGGATTTTTACGTGGAAACCCAATGCGGGAGAAAACCATAGAACATCTTTCTTTATGTTCTTCTGCAAGCACCAACTTACACTTTATAACTATTTATCTTGACAGGAACCCACCTGTCGTATATAATGAGGACACCAATCCTCTCAGACTCCTATCGCAGACAATGAGGAAAACAATCCTCTCAGGAGCCAACCTGTTACAAGTGACAAGGACACCAATCCTCAGCAATCTTCAACTCACCCTAGCACCACCTTGCTACCCTATATTCATTTAAAAAAAAAAAATCTTATAAAACTGGACATTTATCTTCAATTCAACAAAAAATTGATATGTCTCCATTTTAGTTTCATTGAATAGTTACAAGACCTTTTTCTTCTCTTCTTATCCACTCTTCACTAGAACAGAGCACATCCCTATTTATAATGTTTTTTCTTGAGTTCCCCCTCATGTATGTGGACATGTAATAATTATATTGTGGACATATCTTGACCATAAAAAAATTCATGTTGGTTACACTTATGTCTAAATAAAGTATGTGGACAAATATTGACCAAATCAAAGTCTTGTTGGTTACACGTTTGTCTAAATAAAGTATGTGGATGCATGATGGTTATATTGTGGACAAATCTTGACCAGATCAAGGTCCAATTACAGTTGGATATCCTTTGACTAAATCAAATGGACAAAATCTTCCTATGAATGAGCTCCAACTCATCTCCAACAATAAAACCTACCCTTATCAGAGCATCTCCTCAAGAGTGATGTAACAACTCACATTTTGGTCTATATAGCACCCACCTCGCAGATAGAATAATATCCCAAGGCTCAAGTCACAAGTTGTCATCCTATCACACTTTCCTTCTAGTGCACTCACACAGTTTCTCCACCAGATTGTTAGCACTTCTTGGTGACTCGCTCACTTGACTACAAAATTTCTCTTCATCCCATCGCATTCCACTCTGTCACTTGTCACGTGAGATTCGTCTTGTCACACTCCATTGAGACATTCATTTCCCTATATCAAGGATACCTCCAAATTTTCTTATTCACAATCTATCGCAGTCCATCTTGTTGCACTGACTTCATCTTGGCACACTTCACTGCACCATTCGCCACACTAATTCAAATAAACCTACATATTTGTTTTTGTGCCATTGACCCTTTTCTGTGCCATTTATCATTTTTTCCTTTGATCCTTCTAAACACTTATGTTTTCATCCTTTCATGACTTCCTTTGTCTATGCACCATACTTTGTGCCATACTTTCTATGCCATTGATCTTATTCTGCACCATCGATCTTACTCTGTGACATTGATCATTTCATCCTTTGATCCTTCTGTGCACTTCTTATGTCTTTTATTGCGCTATAATTGACCATTTCCATGACCACTTTGACATCAATGAAAACATATGTGCAACAAAAAATCCAACAAAGGTTGAAAATCTAATCCAATATTTCTAGGCTAACCTAAAAAGAGACATGAAAATCATATCTCATAACTCAGCTTCCCATGAAGTTACATTAGATTTTTTGTTGTTCTGTAGAATAATATTAATTTTAGATTATCATGAAGTATGGGTAGCATGTATTAGAGATAAGGAAAAAGGGAAATCATGAAATAAGTTCAAATTTGTAAATTTTGTTTTATTTTTGTGAAGTAGAAAGAAACGGAATATGGAAGATCAAGACTTTGTAATTGCTATTTTAGAATTTAAGAAGCCCCAATAAATAGTTAACAAACTCAATTATATAATCCAAAGAGTACACACTTAGAAAGAATTCTTCCATTCTGTAAATTTGGAGAACTACTTTTCTGAAATCTTAATAGAAAGAATCCCTCGGGGCCATTTTGACGGAGATGAAACAATTTTTCTAATGATTGTTTTTGTGAACTACTTCCAGTGAAGTTATAGTTATTGTGAAATGTTGTAAGGTTGCACTATTCATTTACATACCTTTCTTATTTGAATTTTGTATCACTTATAGTATTTTTTCTTATCTATTATTAATTTTCTAAGATGATGAATTGATAGGCATGAACTAGTTATTGCAACAAACATTTTTTTTGCATGCATTTGTTTATGTGTATATGTTAATAATATTTGTCCCTATAGAAACTATCTATGTTGGGGTTGTATGCAAGCACTGGTTAGATTAATATATGTTCATTTATTATATTTGTTTCTCCTAGCTAGGATAAGATAGATTAGATTTATTTCTTGCATCTAGTGCAGCTCATACTTGACATTGCATTTCCTCAATTCACCAACCATCCATAACCCTCTCATAATAGTAATGGCTACAACAAGGGCTATGATACCATGTTCGAAAACACAGGGTATTCCAACAGAGGATGAACACCTTCAGTAAACACTAACACAACCAGATCAAAGACCAGCACATCGATGTTTGTATGTGGTAAAACCCAATGTGGGGAAACATCCATGACCCTAGCCAATGTAGACACTTGACAAAATTCTTAATGCAAAAGAAAAATATTATAAGAGATTTTATCACAATCGATCATCGACAAATGACCCTCGATGCTCTTTAAATAGCGATCATGGACCAATCGAGTGTTAAGCCACATATCAATGCATCCATTAAGATAGAGAAGAATATGAGTCGTTGGTTCACACTATTTCTAGAACATAGCGTGACCATCATATTACATAACTACAAATGCATACTAATGCATGCTAAAGAAACACATTTTAACCTAACGATACATTAGACCAAGTTGATCTTAACTAACTCCTAAGTTTCTAAATATCTTGAGAGTATTGACTATATGACTCGAAACAAGATCACTCTCAATAATTAGTATAATTTTTCAAAGATTGACGACTTGTTGGATCGACTATGACATGAAAGGTACTTTACCAAGTTGGATCGACTATGACATGCAAGGTACTTCACCAAGTTGGATCTAAAATATGCATATCATCAAGTCTATATCAAGGAAGAAGATGCTTTTAATAACCTCTTCAAGATGAAGCAAATTTTGTAGGAACTGTCAGTAATGCCCTTATGTTTAAATAATGCACCAACTACTCTAACGTGTTTAATAAATTATGTGTTGTGCCCATTCATAGATTCATTTTTCATAGTATATCTAGATGATGTTTTGAGCTTTAGTTATACTTGGGAGGATCATCTTATACATTTGAAGCAGGTGTCAGTGATGCTAAGAAAACACCATTTGCTAGTAAACATAACAAAAGTGTGAGTTTATTAATTAATATATGGTGTACTTGTGGAATGTGATTCCACTCTTACTAATGTCACTGAAGTTAGGATTTTTTTGGGATATGTCCAATATATGAGAAATTTCATAGATCCTTTTTCAGTTGTGGAACCTCCACTTCATGATGCGATAACCAATGATAATAATTTCCATTATGTTAAGAATAAACAAAAAGAATTGAAGGATTCACGCATAATATTAGTGAAGCTCCATCCCTAGCACTACATAATTTGTATAAGCAATCTAAAATGTAAAATAATGTAAGTGTGAATGTTATGAGTTGTGTTAATGCAAGGGAAGAGGCAGGTCTACTATCACTCAAATATTTTCCATGAAGCAATACTAAACTACCCCACCTATGACAAGGAACCCTATGCCTTAGTGAAGGAAATGAATGCACTACTTTATTGAGTAAGGAGACGATTATCCCTACTAATCACAAACCTCTTGAATACTTGTATAATCATAGTAAAATATAGAAAGAAAGTCATTTAAATGGATGGAATTTCTGCAATAGAATTATCTAGTGATTAAACATAAGAAGGTCACTATCAACAAGTCGGTTGATTTGTTATTAATACCAATGACACCTAAAACTACATCTTTGGGAATATTCACTTGTCCATGAGCCATACAAAGAATAATATGTTGAAGATAAGTACTTCAAAGGGATGTATCAACAATTGAAAGGTCGTCAAGAAGTGTCAAATGGACATAGTAAGGATTATCACCATATCCAAGATGAGTTAATCTATAAGGTGGGGAATATGTGAGTGTTAAAGGGAGAAATAGTACAATTGGTAAGGGAGGCTTATACTTCCAAGCTTGTTGGCATTTTGGTGTTGGGAAGATTGTTCTTAAATTGTAGAGGTATATGTATTGGCCCAAGATGTAAGAAGAAGTACTTAGGTTTATCCATTGTTGTATATTGTGTTGTTCCAACAAGCCTAAAAATTCTGAATCAAGGACTATAAAATCCACTTCCAATCCATACAAATCCATGGGAAAGTATAGACATGGACATTGTTTGGAAGTATATCATTTCCACAATGGTCATTGATATTCATTGTCAATAATTTTTGTGGGATAGATTGAGTGATTGAGAATCTTGAGTTTTATTAAGGGGGTCTTAGGGTTGATCCCATATGTTGTCCACCTCTATTGCATGCCTCACTCGAGGTTTGTGCTGAGTCATACACCTTTATAATCAATGTCAATGGATTTACATGGGTATCATCCATGAAATGCAGCAAAGTGCCAAGGAGTTTCCCTGCAAGGTTTTCCTTGGGGAAAACTCATTATAATATAGTCTAGTTAGGAAAATTGGTTTTCACCAAGGTGACCCAAGTTCAAATCCTGACAACATAATAATTATATGTTAAATGTATTATTTTTTTTGTGTTATTCTATAAATAACAAGTTTGAAGAAACACACAAACACAACCATTTCTATAATTGATTGGTTGGTTAGAGAATGTGGTTGTTAACCACAAGGTTGGAGGTTCAATCCCTTCACATGTTACACATATATCATGAGATATAGGCTATTGGTAAATAATATATTCAATTTTGGCCAGTCTTACAACACACACACATATGTATATATATTCTTTTTTGTATCCTTGGAAATAATTCCCTAAGAAACTTCCTCCCATATCAAAGATGGTACCCAATATAAAGTGGGTGGTGTAGGCATAGTGCACCTAATCCCATGGGAATCGAACAATGAACTTGCACAACATACTTGATTACTAAAAATGTCCTAGCAATTGTGGCACCAACAGATTGAGCTAACCCTCTAGACTTCATACATGCATATATATAGCATAATAGGGAGTTTCAAAGTTGTTGTCTAGTAATGCTGATTCAAATTCTATACATATAGGCTTTCCTTTTCAAATTGGGCTTGTTGGTATAGACTCTCACATGTTTTCCTAATAAAAAACAAACATTGTAATACATATTCAAACTATAAATGAAAATCTATTTACAACTAAAGGAAACTTAAATTATAATGTACTTAACTAGCACAAGTAAATATTATTGAGAAACCGCTCAAGAAATATAAATTGCAGAAAATCAAATAAGAGAGACAATGATATAAACTTGTAGAATATAACTCTTGTATTGATAATCCAAATAAGAGAGAGCAATGTTCATGGACCTCTTTTAGGTGGAAACCTCCTTTGAGAAAAGCTCCAATACAATAACAACACTTGACAAAACATTCCATAGCCTACTAGATCTCTAAATAGTTTCTCTTTAGCAAAACCATAACTACTTGTGGTCCCATGTCTAATGATTATCAACCATTTAGTGGAGGTTATTTAATAAAGAATATTATTTTACATTGAATGTTTCCCCACATTAGGGTATTACCATGTAAAAACATCGCTATGTTGATCTTTGATCTAGTTGTGTGAGTGGTTACTAAAGGTGTTTGTCCTTTGTTGGAATAGCCTATGTTTTCGAACATGGAATCAGAACCTCTTTGAAGACCCGCTCACATTGTAGATCAATATCTTGAAGTTGTGTTGTCACATTTATGTTTTCAGCCATTTTTGTACATTTATGGGCTGAGAGGATTATTCCATTATGTTTGGAGTGATTCTTTCAATTAGAAACACTTTTTCGTTTCACTCTAAAAAAAAATTTACCTGAGATACGTCCATTTCAGTCATATCTGGAGGCATAAAGCCTGAATAAGCCATTTTTAAATTCTTTTACACAGATAATATTTTTTTTGTTTTGTTTCCGTTTCTAGGTTTCTACTCTTTCGAGTTTGTGTATGTTCTTTATCATGTTCTCTGTGTGATCTTAGAAAATCATAAACAGATCGAAAAAATGTTTTCTTTTCTGTGTGTGCTCTTTGTCATGCACTCTATGCGATCTTGGGAAATCAGAAACAGAGAGAAAACTTATGTTTTATTGGTAAGCTAACCAAGATATGACCCCGTTGTTGTTGTTGAGAAGCAAAAAATGATTTCTTTATATGTGAACACATGAAAATAATATTTTTTTGGGTAAGCACACACTTTGAGGTGGAGCTACAACAACAACAACAACAACCCCATCATCCTTTACAATTATAATGTGTTTTGCACTAACTCACTTGCTTGAAAGTTTCTTTATTTAGTAAGAGGTCTTGAGTTCAAGTCTATTTTTTTTGTAACTTTTTGAAAAAGTTCATGTATTCATTGTAAAGTGCATTTCACTTAAATTATAAAATTAAATCACTATAAAATAACTTTAATATTTTCTTTTAAGTTATCTTTTGCATGCAACTTTAATTTATAAAGTAACTTCATTGTAAAAGTGATTCTCACTTATTCTATAAAAGTGTGTCACTTCATATGTAACTTAGTTGTAAAAGTGAGCTTATATGAAAAGTTAGAGAAGGAAGGGAACTTTGTGCATCCATTACCACGTGGGTCATTTTCTACCTGCCGCATGATGCCTTGGTCACTTTTTATGTTGTTTTTCAAAAGGGCATAACTTTCACATTCAAAGTCTGTTTTCAGTGCCATTTTTTTTAAACAGCCTATTTTTTCAAGATATTTTCATCTAGACCATCCATTTCATCTTTTGAATCAACATTATCTGCATATTTTAATATGGATTCTCCAAGTGATGTTTTTCTTACCAGTATCAACTACTTCTCATGGAAATCCCATATGGAGGATATACTTAGAAGTAAAGGATTATGTTTGATTACCTTGGGAAAAGAAAACATTGCCTATGATGATGAAAATAAATCCAAATGGGATAGTAGGAAGGATGAATCACGTGAACTAATCATAATGCCCATCTGTCCTAACTTACGGTTTCAAATTCAAGGAATTAATGGCCTAGATAAATCTTGGGAAAATCTTGAAGTTGTGTTTGGTAAACACAATGCAATTTAAGCCCACCAAATTGAAAAATAGTTATTGACTTTAAGTCCCAATTATTTTCCTTGCATTGAGGATTATTTTTCTAAGTTCAAAACACTTATACTTTTATGTATAGAATGTAACATAGATCTGAAGGATAACCAATGCATATATGGTATTCTTCCTAAGTTTGGTAGTTCATATTTTTTCTTTGTATCTACCTCTTATGCCAGCATAGAATCTCTAGGGAGTGCTTATAAAGAACCCACTCTTGAGTCTTTTTGTGATCCTCTAGTTAAAGAGAAAGATAAGTTTTTGCAACTTGGAGTGGTCATCACTACAGGTACATCTAACAAATCCTTAGTGCTCCAGCAAAAATATAAATCCAAGAATCCCAAGAAAAAACATCATTGGCACAACAATAAGAAAAAAAAGGGTATGAAACCCTCTCAACCAACTTCTACTCCCAATGGTGACAAAGGTGCAAAATCCAAAAGTAAGAAAACTAACAAACATTGCAACTTTTGTAGGCGAAATGGTCATGTGGAGTCTAAATGTTTTAAAAATATGGAATCCTTAAAAGCAATCATGACGAATCACAACATCAGTATTGATTCTTCTTCTTCTAATTCTTCTTCTCATGGACATGCAGTTTTTTCTTCTGGCTTCTCCTTCAATGTAACTTCTATTTCTTCTTTTGATGAGTGGCTTATTGATTCTAAAGCATATTATCATATGGCTAAGGATAAAGCCATTTTTTCTACTCTAAATGAATATAACACTAAAAATATATTTGGTGGTGATGATAGATCTCTTAGTGTTGTAGGGTTTGAAACAATTAAGGTATACAATGGTCATGTCAATGATGTATTATGTGTTCCAAGTATTTCCTAAAACCTTCTATCAATGTATCAAATCATTCATTCAGGTGAAGGTTAAATTGTAGAGTTTTCAACTCACCAAGTTGTAATCAAGGATTTGAAAGATCCTAAGCATGTCCTAGCAACTGAAATTGTTGATGATATTTGTTGGAAAATTGGTTGTCATTGATTTCAACCCTAGAAGAAGTCCAAAAGCCTCTAGAAGTGATGGGTGTATTTGAAGAAGTCTCCAAAGTGGTCCCCTTATGGCGTAGCTTTAAGCACGAACCTCACGGGAAGACACTTTGAAGAAGTCTACAAGAAGCCCTATAAGTATGGTTAAGTGATTAAGAAGTTAAGAAGTTGTTACACATTATTTTGGTCACCCCTATGATCAACTAATGATATGTGCATAACTCACTTCCATGTTCTCTGAAGATACTAAATAAGACTTTCTCCATGAGAAAAGTGGATCAGTTTTTCTTCCTTAAAATCCATATCAAAGGATATAGTCGCACCATGCTCAATGCTTGGGGTGAGACGATGCTTGATCATCGCATGTTGCACCAAAACTAGACTGAGGCGTCATCACAGGATGCTTGTGAATAGGGTGCAATGATTCTCAAACAAGAGTAAAAGGTGAAATTCACGAAAGTTCTAGAAGGGAATCTTCTAGAAGATGAGGTGGCCTCCAATCGATTTGGATCTTAGTCACTTATTTGATTTAGTGGGATCATCCTAATCTCCTCATCGATCTCTCTTTCACCCTATATAAAGAGGTATCTCTCGTGGGAAAGGCTAGGCTTGCTTATGCATGAAGAATTTTGTTGAAAATTGTACTTGTGATAGCTTTGCTTTATCTTTCCAAGTCAGGTTGTGTATGCTCTTCGTCAAAATCATTGGAGAAAAGGTGTGTGTGTGTTGAAGCAAAGGGCCATTGGAAGGGACCTTGCAACATCAAGGCATGGGTTGTTTTCTCCACTTTAATTTAATATAATGCAGTAATACATTTCTTCCCTATAAAGGTGTCTTTACTTTTATTGTATAACTCCTTGATCTTATACATAGACTTCATTGGAATATATATATATATATATATATATATATATATCATTGTCTCTTTCTTTGTTCGTTTGTGTTTCTTAACAGGTTCACCATCCCAAAAATCCAAATATGGATCAAGGATGACACTAGCGAGGATCAAACATCTTTTAAATGGTATGTCATTTTTCCCTCTCTGAACTAGTTTATATTACAATGAAATCTAAGGAGAAACTTGTATTATACCATGTTTTGTTATAGCTTCTTATTGAAGTTAGGGATATTAGTTTGTGTTTGCACTTATCGATTTGTCCAATAGCAGAAGCCCCGAAGGTGTGGTCATGAAACCCAAAGTTGATTGAGCAATAAAAAAACCTCATTGGATTGATAGTCCTCTTCAAGCCATTACCAACGGTAGGTGGAACGCCATCTGAGTCCTCATCGTTGAGAAGGTATTCCCTCTTAAATATGAAGCCTTGAAATCTAGTGAAGAAACCCCAAATCTAAGGCCAAGAAGTTATAATTCAACCCCAAATTTAATTAAAGGACAAAAATGGTTACAAACAAAAAGTTATAGGTCGAGTCATCCCTAAATTTAATTAAAGGAGAAAAATGGTTACAAAAAAGAAGTTATAGGTTGGCCCTAAATTAAAGTAAAGGAGGTACTTGGAAAAGTACAAACACCTATCAAGAGCCTCTCATTTAATTATCATTCAAGTGCGGGAATTCAAGAAAGAATGTGAGCACAAGTAAAGAAGCAGAGTAGTGAGAAGGAGAGAAGTCTCGGAGTTGCAGATGTGTGAAGGGTTTCTAGGAATCCTTATCTAAGGTGACCCCCACAGTTCAAGTACACGGTGTCCTGTGAGGCCCCTGTATTTTGTCCTAGGATCTTCACGTGAGGGCTTGCATGTTGCTCGGTCCAGTCTTGCGAAGCTAAGGAAAGTGTTTGAGGAAGGTATTCTTCTTGATATTCAAGTTGAGGAAGGTCTGAATATATAATATATGATGCACCAGGTTGCTCACATGTTGAAAGGTATGTTATTCTATATATTTTGAGGCTTGTATCTTGGAGGTTATGGCATATCTTGGAGGTATTGGCACATGGTTGAGGTACATCTTGGATATTTTGGAACATGTTTAAGGAAAATTTTGGTTATATTTTTTGAGGCATGTTACATTCTTTGAGGCACATCTTGGATGTCTTGTCACATGGTTTGATGCATATCATGGTGATTTTGAGCACATGATTTGGAGGATTTCTTGGAGATATTGGCATGAATTTTATGTGGTTGTATCAAGTTTGATGATGATGATGATATATCAGTATCAGTAACGACAACAATTTCAAGTTGATTCTCTTATTTATATTCAAGGGAGGAAGGAAGGGGTGAGGAAAGGGAGTTGTATCTTCCTTTAGGTTGGAGCCTGTAAACTAGAGGGTTGGAGCCTCCTCCTAGTTGGAGCTAGAGAATCTAGAGAGTTGTAGCTTTCTTCAAGTTGGATCCTATAAACAGGGGGTTGGTGCATCCTTCCAGTTGGTGCTGGAGAATTTTGGAAGTTGGTACTTCCTATGAATGTAATCTTCTGATATATATAAGAAATCATTATGTGGTTTTCTCGCATTTGGGTTTCCATGTAAAATTCGTGTGTACTATGTATTTGTGGTTATATGTTTATGGTATATTAAATGCAATCATAAGTGATAAATTGTTGATATCTTAAATGCTTTCATATTGTGATTAAAAGTGGTAAAAAGTGTCTAATAAGGATTCACCCCCCTTCTCAATATTAGTGAATATTCCAACAATATTACAATGTTGTACAAGTTTGACAACTTTGAGTCATCATCTTTTCCATCAATTTGTGTTGCTCATTGTGATGACTTGAGAAAGATTTGGCATGATTGTTTGGTCATCTAAACTATCACTCATTGAAAAAAATACGTAATAAACTTATGATTATTGGTATTCATCTCATTTCTTGCAGAGATGGCTTTTGTGCCAGTTGTGTTCTCGACAAACATCATCGGGACAGTTTTGAAAAATGTGCCTCTCGGTACACCTTGGCCCCTTTGCATCTTGTTCACAATGATTTTTTGGTCTACTTTCTTCTCCTTCTTTCTCTAGGTGCAAGTATTTCTTAAACTTATTTGATGACTTCTCCATGTGCACTTGGTTTACTTATTAAAACTTAAAAGCGAAGTTTTTGACATTTTTTTTTCCTACAAGGCCCTTGTAGAAAAACAATATGGACATCAACTTCAAACGTTGAGATCGGATAATGGAGGTGAATATGTGAACACCAAATTTAAAATTTGGTGCACTACATAGGGCATTTATATGCAACATACCATTCTATATACACGACAACAAAATGGTGTTGTTGAGAGAAAGAATCACACATTAATAGAAATAGCTAATTGTATTATACAATCTAAAAGATTAAGTCTTTGTTATTGGACGAAAGCCATCAACTGTGAAAATTACATAGTAAATTGCACTACCAAAAAGAATTTAAAAAATATAACACAAGAAGAAGCATGTAATAAAATTAATCAAAATGTAAGCCACTTCCTTGTATTTGGTATTGTAGCATGGGATCACATTCTAGATGAGAACAAGAAAGCATTACGGCCTAAAAGTGATAATTTTATTTTTGTTGGATTTTTTTAAGATGTAAAAGGATACCAACTTCATAAACCTCATTCCAATGAAATTATTATTAGAAGAGATGTTAAATTTGATGAAAATATCTTGGCTTGCAAGCCTAATTCGACATTTGTGCCATCTTCGACCTGTGAGCCATCTTCAACATTTGTGTCATCTTCTATTCCTATTCTGGTTTCTTCGTCTTCAGATTATTATAGTGAATATGAAAATATAGCACTACCTCATCACCTTCCTCCAGATGATTCCATTGAACATAAACTTGCACTAGCACCATCACTTCCCAGATGGGTCCATTCCACGTGAGAAGCAGTTGGTGATCTTTTCAGTGATCCTTCAGATCAGCGTCAGACATGTTCACAATTCCAACGAGCCTCTTCTCTTTTGGCTCAAGTTTAGCGACTAGTGATCCATAAAAATTTGTAGAAGCTTCAGGCCATCCATATTGGGACACAACAATGAATGAAGAATAAGGTTGTTTAATGGAGAATGGTGAACAATACTTGGTATATTGTACCTCTTTCGAAAAGAATAGATCTTGTCAAATGTAAATGGGTGTATGGAAATAAGTATACATCATATGGAAGTGTTAAAAGAAACAAGGCTTGGTTATCTACCAAAGGATTCTCTCAAGTTGAAGGCATAGACTATAATGAAACATTTTCCCTTGTCACCAAAATGAAGAAGTCAGTATCCTTTGCATGTTAGGGCCTTACCCTATCCTCTCTACTATGGGTTACTTAGGAGTTAGTAATTAATGTACAAGGCCATATTCTTTGAATAAGGCCTATTAGGTAGTTAGTTGATAGTTATTCAATTTAAAAGGTCTTCTTTATTAAATAATTCCCACTAAATGGTTGATAATCATTAGACATGGGATCACAAGTAGTTAGGGGTTTGATAAAGATAAAATATTTAGAGAGCTAGTAGGCTATGGAATGTTTTGTCAAGTGTTGTTATTGTATTTGAGATTTTCTCAAAGGAGGTTTCCCCTTAGAATAGGCCCATGAACATTGTTGTCTCTTGTTTGGATTAGAAATACAAGGGTTATATTCTACTGGTTTATATCATTGTCTCTCTTATTTATATTTTTGCAATTTATATTTCTTGAATAGTTTCTCAATAATATTTATTTGTGTTGGTTAAGTACATTATAATTTAAGTTTCCCTTAGTTGTAACTAGATTTTCATTTATAGTTTGAATATGTATTACAATGTTTGTTTGTTATTAGGAAATTATGTTAGAATATATACCAACAATCCCATTTTTAAAAGGATAGCCTATATGTCTAGAATTTGAATTGATGTTACTAGAAAACAACTTTCAAACTCCCTATTATGCTATGTATATGCATATATGAAGTCCTAAGGGTT
>ML818510.1:0-18392 GCA_009831015.1 Picea engelmannii | reverse complement strand
ACATGAGAAGGGATTGAAACTACAACCTTGTGGTTAACAACTGCATTCTCTAACCAACTGAGAAATTGTAGAAATGGTTGTATTTGTGTGTTTCTTCAAACTTATTATTTCTTGAATAATACATCAAAAAATAAATACATTTAACATATAATTATTATGTTGTCGGGATTTGAACTTGGGTCACCTTGGTGAAAACCAATTTTCCTAACTAGACTAGATGGCAATGGTTTTTTTCCAAGGAAAACCTTGTAGGGAAACTCCTTGGTGCTTCCCTTGATTTCATGGATGGTACCCATGTAAAGCCATCCACATTGACTATAATGATGTCTAACTTTGTAGGGACATCGAGTGAGGCATGCAATAGAGATAGAAAACATGTTGGATCAAACCTAAGACCTCCTTCATGAAACTCAAGATGCTCAATCACTCAATCTATCCCATCGATCTTGATGACAATGAATATTAGTGACCACTATGGAAATGAAACAATTTCCATGGATAAAATTTCCCATGGCTTTGTATTGATTGGAATTGGATTGTATAGTCCTTGGTTCACAATTGTTAGGCTTGTTGGAACAACACAATATACAACAATGGATAAACCTAAGTACGTCTTCCTACATCTTGGGCCAATACATATGCCTCTACAATTTAAGCACAATCTTCACAACACCAAAATGCCAACAAGCTTGGAAGTATGAGCCTCCCTTTACAATTCTACTATTTCTCCCTTTATGACACACATCTTTCCCACCTTGTATATTAACTCATCTTGGAGATGGTGATAATCATTACTATATCCATTTGAAACTTCTTGATGACCTTGCAATTGTTGATATATACCTTTAAAGTCTATATCTTCAACATATTCTTCTTTGTATAGATCATGGGAAAGTGAATATTCCCAAATATTCAGTTCCAGTTGTCATTGGTCTTAATAAAAAATAAACCAACTTGTTGATAGTGACATTTGTATATTTAATCACTAGATAATTCTATTTCATAAATTATATCCATTTAAATGCCTTACATTATATAGTTTATTCTGATTCTACAAGTATTCAAGAGGTTGGTGATTAGTAGGGATGATGGTCTCCTTAACCAATAAAATAGTGCATTCATTTACTGCACTAAGGAATATAGTTCCTTGTCATAGGTGGGGTAGTTAAGTATTTCTTCATGGAATATATTTGAGTGATATTAGACCGACCTTTCCCCTTGCATTAACACTTAAATCATAAAATTCCCACTCACATTAGTTTCCATTTTAGATTTCTTATACAAATTATGCAATGCTAGGGCTAGAGCTTGACTAATATTATGCTTCAATCCTTCAATTATTTTTGTTGATTCTTAGCACAATGGAAATTATTATCATTGGTTGTCGCATTATGAAGTGGTTATTCCACAACTAAAAAATTCTCTATGAACTTCCTCAGATATTGGACATATCCCCAAAAGATCCTAAATCTAGTGACATTAGTAAGAGTGGAATCACATTCCAAAAGAATACCAGAGATTAATTAGCAAACTCACACTTTTTTATGTTTACTAGAAAATGGTGTTTTCTTATCATCACCAAGACCTACCTCAAATGTATAACATGATTCTCCCAAGTAGAACTAAATCTCAAAATTTCATATAGATATACTATGACAAATGAATATATGAATGGGCACAACACATAATTTATTAAACAGATTAAAGTAGTTGGTGCATTACTCAAACATAATGTCATTACTAACCGTTCATAGAAAATGTGCTTCATATTGAAGAGGTTATTACAAGTGTCTTCTTCCTTGATATAGACTTGATGATATCCACATTTTATATTCAACTTGGTGAAGTACCTTGCATGCCACAGTCAATCCAACAAGTCATCGATCTTCGAAAAAGTGTACTAATTATTGAGAGTGATCTTGTTTAGATTCATAGAGTCAATATTGTTAGGATATTTAAACACTTAGGGTTAAGATCAACTTGGTCTAATGTGTCATTAGATTAAAGTGTGTTTTTTAGTGTGTTTCTTTAGTATGCATTAGTATGTATTTGTAGTTATGTAATATGACGGTCACGATATGTTCTATACATAGAGTGATTTGACAGATGATATTTTCTTCGATCTTAATGGATTAATTCATCTATGGATTAACACCTGATTAGTCCATGATCTCTATTTAAAGAGCATGGAGGGTCATTTTTCGATGATCGGTTGTGATAATATCTCTTGTAATATTTTTCTTTTGCATTATTAAATTGCCTCAAGTGTCCACACTGGTTGGGGCCATGGATGTTTCCCCACATTGGGGTTTTACCACATAAAAACATCGGTGTGTTTATATTTTATCTGGTCATCTGAGTAGTTATTGAAGGTGTTCATTCTCCATTGGAATACCTTGTGTTTTCAAACATGGTATCAGATCCCTTGGTTTATCCCTTATTGCCTCACATAAATGTGAGGTCCATCAGATAGATGTTAAATCCACCTTCTTGCATGGGGATTTTTGAGAAGAAATCTACATGGAAAAACCTCCTGGCTATGTCAAGAATGACTCCATCCTTGTTTTTCACCTTAAGAAATCTCTTAATTGTATTAATCAAGCTTCTTGAGCTTGGTATGCCAAAATGGGCAACTTTCTTCTTGACATTGGATTTTCTAGATGTCATTCTAACCCTAATGTCTATACCAAGAAAGTAGGAAGCCATCTCATAATACTTGTTCTTTATGTTGATGACCTTATCCTCATTGGTAGTGACCCTCAACTTATTTTAACCCATGTGAAATATATCCTTAAAAATAAATTTGAAATGACAGAATTAGACTATTTACATTATTTCCTTGGCCTTCAAGTATTATAAACCAAGGAAGGAATTTTTCTTTCCCAGTCTAAGTATGCTTGTGACCTTCTTCATCACTTTCACATGGAATATTATAAACCAACCCCTTATCCCTTCCAAGATAGAGTCAAACTTGTTACCACTTGTACTACTCCCAAAGTCGATGCCACTTTGTACCATCAGTTAGTTGGTATCCTATTATATTTGACTCATACCCATCCTGGTATTTCCTTTTCTATTTGTCTTGTTTATTGGTATATGCAAACACACCATGAAAGCCATTGGAAAGAAGATAAAAGGATACTTTGGCATGTTTGGGATACAGTTCATATTGGAATACATTACAGGTCATGGGGGAAATCCTTTGTTGGTTGGTTTCACTTATTCATATTGGGATGGTGACCCTGATGATCAAAAGTCTATTGCATGTTATGTTTCCAACCTTGTCTCTAGACCTGTCACTTGGGCTTGTAAGAAACAACGGGTTATTTTTCTTTCTTCAGCAGAAGTAGAGTATTGAAAAGCATTTAATGCAATTCAAGAAGCCTTTTGGATTTGACATATTCTTTCATATTTTGGATTCCAGCAGTAGCATCTGACCACCCTCTAGTGCAATAATCAGAGTGTCATCAAGATTGCCAAATATCTAGTTCAACATCAACACAACAAACACATCGAGCAACACATGCACTTCATCATAAATCCCATTCATGATTGAGTTATTGAAATGCTCTTTTACCCTACAAAAGATCAAGTTGCAAACATTTTCTCAAAGTCTCTTACAGAATCGAATTTTTCAAACTTCAATCTATGTTAGGAGTTCATGAAATTTTCATTAAGGGGTGATAGGCTGTAATGCCTCCTTCCTTCTCCTATTGTGTCACCTTTATAAATCCTTCAATCCTATACCAAGTAGTTCTTAAGGGGGGGTGTTAGGATATTTATACACTTAGGAGTTAGTTAAGATCAACTTGGTCTAATGTGTCATTAGGTTAAAGTGTGTTTCTTTAGTATGCATTTGTAGTTATGTGATCTGACTGTCATTATATGTTCTAGACATAGAGTGATCCAATGACTCATATTATCCTAGATATTAATGGCTACATTGATCTGTGACTTAACACCTGATTGGTCCATGATATCTATTTAAAGAGCATGGAGGGTCATTTATGGATGATCGATTGTGAGAAAATATATTGTAATATTTTTATTTTGCATTAATAAATTGCCTCAAGTGGCCACGTTGGCTAGGGTCATGGATGTTTCCTCACATTGGGGTTTTACCACATAAAAACATTGGTGTATTGATCTTTGATCCGGTTGTGTGAGTGGTTATTGAAAGTGCTTGACCTCTATTGGAATACCATGTGTTGTTGAAAAAATACACATTCTCCAAGCCTTTTCCTTCTTTGGTACTAAAATAACGATGGAAATTCACGGTGAGGCACTTGGTCTTATGTGTCATTACTCTAATAATTCTTGAAACTAACACTCCACCTCACAAACTCTAATATCCATTATCTCTACTATCCTATGTTTGGTAAAGGCGAATATGGAAATAATTGTATCTCATGCTCCATTTCCCTCTTGGGTGGCATACCTATTAGCTTTGAGAACACTTATTTATTCACTTGTAAAATCTCTTCCACCTGACACTTCTATTATTTTTCACATCCTTTCAAAGATGTCTTCACATACACTAACTTGATGTATTTCTGGTTCTATTTGAGGAAGATAAGTACACACTTCTTTCTTGAGATGATCAATCTCTTAGCATGGTGCACACTCACTAGAGAGATATTAGACTTCCCCTTATGTGCATTAATGATAAAATATTTATGATTCGTGACTAGAAAATATTGGATTTCCTTTCTCATGACGATGTCATCCTCATATGCATGTAGGGACTACCAAAAACTACATTGTAGACATCAAGGGGCACTACATAGACTTATACTTCGTCAATAAAATTTTCACTAAAGAGAATTTAAGCTGGAAATACTTGGTAACTTTTAACTCCGTGTCCTTATTTACATTGTTGTGTAGACAATTTTCTCATCCACATACAAGTTTCTTTCTATCTCCATTTTTTCTTCCATGCCTAGTATATTCTTCTCATTAGACTACTCTTACTTATATTTCCTTAGATTTATCTTTGGATGCAACTTCCACCACTTTTATTTGGTGTAACCATAAATGTTTCAATGGTCATAGTGGTTGTTAGGGTCCTTGCACACATGTACAATGACGAAAATCTACTTATTTTTCCCTTCCCCTTCTTCTTTTCACCCTTATTGGAAGCTCCCCAGTAGTCAAAATGTCAAATTGTTTCCAATCACTTGAATACCTCTTTCTCGTATCCAATTTACTCTATTGGACTCTACATAAGCTTTGTATATGATCTTGGGATTGAATATTGTAACTTTCCTCCTTATGTTACTACATTGTAGACATCAAGGGGCACTACATAGACTTCTACTACATCAATAAAATTTACACTAAAGAAACTTTAAGCTAGCAATACTTGGTAACTTTTAACTCCATGTCCTTATTTACATTGTTGTGCAGACAATGTTCTCATCCACATATAAGTTTCTTTCTATATCCATTTTTTATTCCATTCCAAGTATATCCTTCTCATTAGACTACTCTTACTTATAGTTCTTTAGATTTATCTTTCGATGAAACTTCCACCACTTTTATTTGGTGTAACCATAAATGTTTCAATGGTCATAGTGGTTGTTAGGGTCCTTGCACACATGTACAATGACAAAAATCTACTTATTTTTCTCTTACCCTTCTTATTTTCACCCTTATTGTAAGCTCCCCACTAGTCAAATTGTTTCCAATCACTTGCCTACCTCTTTCTCTTATCAAATTCAATATATTGGCCTTTACATCATCTTTGTATATTATCTTCGGATTGAATAGAATAAATTACCTCCTTATGTGACTATTAAGGCCACTTGAGTACTTGATGACCATGTATGAATTATTTAGAGAGATCCCCAATTGAATGGCTTGCTTCCAGAACTTTTTCATGTACTCTTGTACAATTTTTCCATGCACTTTCTAATAGTAATTGCATCGAATCAATTAGTACTCTTCAAACTTTATCGAATAAGGATGGGACTTTAGGAGGCTTTTTCTACCTGCAACTTAATTATTGGTGGATCTCCCTCTAACATAAAAGTCTTAGTGTATATTTCCCACAATTTTTATGCATGACCTTCTAATTTGACTCTGAAAAATATATTTTCTATTCCTCCCATACATTATGTGCAAGGAAATAGACTTCTAATTGTTGCAAACAATTATTCAACTTAATTACATCTATCTTACACTCGTATGGCTTGAGTTTAACCTTATCTTCCACTTTAAATAGGTGTTGAGAAGGTTGGTTGCTAGAATCCCCCCTTTCAAGCTTTGGTTCTTCCTTCTCTTCCATTGACTCATATTGTTATACCACAAATTGCAAAATCAATTTCATTTGTGAGATGGATTAGTCATTTTCCCTTGCTTGCAAACTTAAATCCCATCATCCTTCATCGAAATCACCTAAAAAGAAACATTTTTGTTTCCATCTATGAGTCACCCATGTGCACATCGTGGATGTCTGCGCCTTGCTAGTTTGCAACTCACGGATGCCTTAAAAAATATGAAAAAATAAAAATATTCCACATTTTCGGGCAAGTTTTTCGGTTGGGATCGTTCCCAAACTTCCCTTGGGTCATCACAATGTAATTCAACCACCTCAACATCTTGAGGATAGTATAAAATCACCTATGATGGCATGGGTGATGAGTACATACTTGATGCATGATTTCATTGACAGTTTTGCAATCTTCCCTCATTCCATGATCCTTTGAGTAGCATCCATGTTCTAGAAACTCATTTTCCATCAATTTTTCATCCACTATATGTGACCATACGGTGTGCTCCTATCCCTTTTGGGTCATCCAAGGAAGAGTTATCATGTAGAGTTTATGCTCGAAGGACCAACGGAGGAACCTGGGCAGTTGGCTTTGAAGCAGTGTCAGTGGTTAGAGTTAGATTGTAACTATCTACTCATATTGTTTTCAATAAAATGGTTCTCTTTCCCTCCATATTTTTTTAATATTGTTCAATCTATTTGTATATGCTTACTTTCTTTACATATCTGAATTTGCTTATTACATGCATGAATTGTTTTCATAACTACCTGGTAGCACCATAGACTTGATATCCTTTTGTAGGTTGATACCAGTAGAGATCAGGAGTGAATCAAAGGTCGAGATCGAGGAACGATGTCAAACTATAGGATACAAGGTGTGACCTCTTCTCTTCTCTCTTCCAAAAGTAGTTATTTGATTACCAGTGTGTATGTGTGAGGGTAGGGTTTGTCTTTTGAATATGGTTAGGTTCTGTTGTGACATGAACCAAGGTCATAGGAAAATATCCCATACACAGAATTGGCGAACATACTAGGGATATTTCTCCTATTTTGGGTTGGTTTGAGGTTTTCTTGTGTTATCTTGAATGTTGTGAGTTTCTTGTTTTCCAAGCTTTTCTTTCAAAGCATATGCCATCTAGAAAAAGTTTCTAAGTTTTTGGAAGCCTCTTTTTGGATTGGCTTTTTAATTTTTCAAGTTTTACAGATCCATCCATGCTTTGTCCCTTTATAAGTAGCAGATATCTGTGATTCTCCCTTGTATGACCTATGGATGTCCACTAATCCTAGTGTACATAGTCATGTATATTTCTAAGAAACTTGTTTTTTAAGCCTTTCTCTATGTTCTAGGAGGGTTTGGTTTGGTTCTTCAGTATAATCTGAGCCTTCTGGGTTTTATTTTTCTTTTGATTGTTGTGTTAAGTCTCTAAAAACTCTCAAATCATCTAAAACATCTTGATTAGGTTAGTTTTTTGGTTATAAGGTTCTTTAGGTGGGTCGAAAGGTCAGTTATATGTGGTTGGGCCGAGTTTCTAGTTTGATTGTTGTGTTTCAGTCATTTTTTATTGTTTTCTTTCTTCCTCTTTACCTTCTTCCCTTTGTTCATAAAAGAAAATAGAAAATCACATATCATTTTCATTTCATTTCTTTTAGTAACAGAAAATACCAAACTACTTGTTTGTTGGTCATTATTCCATGGTTCCCTTTCAATGTCTCTGAACTTTTCAAGAAAAGATTTTTCTTACTAGCACTCAGGTCTTTAGGCTTGTTGCTTTCTTTGGAAGAAAGAAAAAGAAAATGAAAAAAAATAACTACTTTTTTGCTAGTTAGGTCTCTTTATTTCTTTGCATTGTTATTTGAAAAAGAAAAAGATAGTAGCATAGGAAAAAATTTCATTTCAAGGTTTGAATTATTGTTTGTGCATTTTATTTTTTGAAACTCTTTTTCATTGAAGAATTAGTGTAAATTTTTCTTTGCCAATGTTCTTATAAGTTTCATTTTTGCAAGAGTCTCAACAAACATCAGTTGCACATCCATACCCTTTGAGTAAAAAACAACCACTAAAACAAATGCTAAACTTAAAATGTACTAGACTTTGTTTCTAGGGTTCACCAACAAGTTTAGGGTTAGGGACTTGGTTTAGGTTGGAGAGTTAATTTCTCCAAGGCCAAGAAAAAAAACATAGGAGTATGAGCTAGGGAGAGTCTCAAATCCAACTATCGTATAAGTATATCCATGAAGCTCCTCTAACATAGGAGTCAAACACGAGGTCGCATAAAGGAGAGCCAAGGAGATATCTCCTCCAAATATTAATTGAGCATAGTGGGGAGATCATATATTGGGGAATTTTCATGAAGTGATATTGACCCACATGGCGTTAGTCCTCTGGAAGAGTTTCAGGCTCAATTACCATGCACATGTGTTCGATCCTAATTGTCAATTGTACCCCTCACATGTTGAATCTGATTTTATGACCTTAGTTTCTTTTCCTATGGATCTCAAAGGTGACTGTGGGGGTTTTTCGTGGTACCTAGGGAATATATTGTATCACACTTTTCAGTACTATTGGAGGGTGCCTCGTGAAGCATGGGTGCTTGCATCGAATAAGGTTGGTTAGTGGAGGTCGGGATAACTACTTCTCACTACTTCATGTGTTGGTTCATGGGACTTAATCAACATGTTCCTTCGTCTGGAAGGTCCCTTTACACTTTTTCATTGCTTTGGAATGAGGACCTTATCCACCTGGGTTGAAGATTTGGAAACGTTGTTTTCTTGCAATGTTTTTGTTAGTATGTTTTAGTGGAGTTTTTATTTGTATTGTTGGCCTTAGGTTGTGTTTGTATCATCGCATTTGGATCGTTGATTCAGGGTGTTTGACCAACCGCTCTGCTAGTCGGGAAGGACCCCTGGTATCTCTCTTGAAAAAGTGTAGCCACCTCCTAGAAGGCATGGGTTTTTATACCACTGGTTCATCAAAGTCCATGTGTGAGACTTTTACGGACATGAATAATCACACAAGGGAAAAAAATGTGCATAAGAATGTTTTGGCCAAATTTCTTAAGGAAACCAACCAAGGGACCCCTGCCCAAAGGGATTCTTTTTCTTTTCCATTCTTTGGAAACATTGGTGCCCCCTTGATGACCACTTTGAACATTCCTAGGTTGAATGTAGGACTACCAATTTGGTTTTGGACCACTCTAAATGTCTTGAATGCTCTTGATGCTTCTTAGATAAGCAATTTATGTCATAGGCATTGTACATATTTTGATCCTTCATCTTATACATCCATGAAGCCCACTCCTTCTCCTTCTCCTTCTTCTAGTGAAAGTCTAGCTACCAGTAACCAGAAGTATAAAAAGAATAGGAAGAGGAAGACTAAGAAGCAGAAATCACTAACCTCTGCTTGTCACGTTGGAGATGTGTCGCCAACCTCTCTGAGTTATGTTGGGTAAAAGCAACCATCCCCTGTGATTCATGCTAGGAGAAAAATTCCAGACACTACTAGTCATAATGGCGTTGAGTCACCAACCTCTATGAGTCATGTTGGAGTCTTGTCACCAACCTATGCTAGTCACTTTGGAGATGTGCCACCACCCTCTATTTTTATTGTTGGGGGAAAGCAACCAATCACTGCAAGTCATGATGGGGAACGAGTCTAGTCATTGCTATTCATACTGGAAAAATGTCACTAACCTCTACAATTCATGTTGGAGATTAGATACTAGCCTCTACGAGTCATGTTGGGAGCATATCATCGATCATTGCAAGTCATGTTGGGAGAATTGATACAGTTGAGAACCCTAGACATGTAGAAATTAAGCCCAAGTTTCCTTGTAAGCTTTGCAAAGGACATCACCTTACTCATTTGTTCCCTACTATTGTCGTGGTACAAAGAGAATGGTATTTGTCTGAATTCCCTTCTAGTTTTGTGTCATCTTCGGATTCCCAACAATCTAATCAAAATCTAGTTGATCAAGTGATCGAGTCAATCCCATATTTGATCAATACCAGTCTCATTTTTGGGGGTGATGCATATCTTGGCCATGTTTTCTCTCATCCTATTCAACTTGTGGTTGAGGTAGTGGTCACGCCAATGAAATCTTCGACTGATCCCACTCTTCTCTTAGAGAGTGACCAGTCTTCCAAAGTGGTCAAAATGATGCAATCTTCAGCTAATCCTACTCTTCTTTCAGGGAGTGGTGTATATTTCAACTATATCTTTAGCATTTCCAATTCAGTAACTTATGAACAAGGCGGAATTCCACTCTCTTCGAGTACGCCCCCTCCAAGTCCTAGGATGGTTTCCCTTGATTGGAATGATCTTATGGAGCCTCGCCTTCCTTCTTCTGCACCTTTCCAGATAATGGTTCTGTTTGAATCTATGTTGAAAGGCATCCGTCGATATATTGTAGATGAAGGATCATATGCAAGTATTTTATCATCCTTGGCTTGGAAAGATTTGGGTTCTCCAAAGCTTGTGTTAGATACCAGTGAGTTGTTGGATTTCAACATAAGACCTAGTGAATGTTTGGGGATTCTTCCTCAGTTGCCTATCACTTTAGGTGGGAATATTGTCTTAGTCGATTTTTTAGTGTTGTCGGGCCCTTTAGACTTTAATACGCTTCTTGGGTGTGATTATGTTTATATTATGGAGGTTGTGGTGTCTACGCTCTTTCATGTGATGCATTTCCCTCACAATGGAAACATTGTCACTATTGTTCAGCTTCCATATGATAATCACCATCCTATTTTAATTTCATCTCAATTTTCCCCTTTTTGTGTTCCTAGTGTTCGAGTAGACTCTTCCCCTCCATAAGTGAATTATGTGGCATCTTATCCTCTGTGCTCAATTTCTCCTGAGATGGGATTTTTACAGTCATGTTCTCCTTCTCGAGACAAGGTCTCGACAATTGATCATGTTTTTTATACAATGGGGGCATGCGAGCCCTTGCTTCCTCCTATTGTCCTGAGTAATTCAATTTTTCCTATGGAGTCTCATATTACTGTTTGTGAGACCTTGAGCCCTGGTATTTGTGTGTTTTCAAGCCCTGGGTTCATGGATGTTGTGTTGCCTTCAGATGAGGTTATTCTTGAAGCTATGCTTCTGGATTTTTTACATCTTCTTGAATTTGAAGCTTTACAGGTTGTTTACCAAAGAATCCCTTGGCCTAAGCCTAGCAATGGGATCTACCTGGAGAACTACTACACATAAGTTTCAAGGTTGTGCGGTCCTTTGTACATATTTTACTTTTAGGGTTTCTTGTTTTCAAGTTCTTTATCCCTCAACACATGTTTTTATCAAAGGTTTCTATATTGGACTTATTAACTTATGGGTAAGTGTTTTTGGTCTTATATACAGGACTTTGGAGACATTTTATTTGGTACCTTTATGTTCCATGTAGATCCATTCTTATAGGTAATGATCTCAAAACTAGCATATACATTAGATTTTCCCCTTCATGCATTTTTTCATTATCCGTTTCTTGTTTCATTTTTCCTTAGGATCGACCCCACTAAGGTGCGACACCGAAACTTCTTCGTTATTTAGAAGTGTTGTAATTCATGTGGTGAATCCTATCTTCCATGGGTGCCCTAGCTCAAAACCCCTTTGCATTTTGGCACCCATGTTGCGTTAAAGATACATATATTCTTCTCAATCTTTTTCTAGCCATTACCTATGAGACTCCCTCTAGCATATGTTTCTACTTATGTCATCACTTTTCAGATTCTTTAGTAGGTATTGTGTTTGTTTATTGGCATGTGGAGTAGGTCCCATTCTGCATGCATAATGCATTTATCTGTATCATTCATATATCTTTCATAGGGTCCACCCCATTCGTGTTCGACATCATACCTTCAAACTGATTTCAAGGTGTTGTTTACGAATGGTAGAGCTTACCTCTTCATGGGTGTCCTAGTTAGTACCTCATTGGCATTTTTCACACTTATGTCGCAATTGTTCCTAAAGGCTCGGAATCCTCGTTTAGTCTCACCATGTCTTTACGTTGAGGCCTCATGACTTCATCTCAATCTCTTGTTGGATAACCTACCCACAGGGATTCCAAAATTTTGTTGAGTTGTAATTGCATTGCACATTAACCACTCTCACTTCTAGGCCTAATGTCGACTTCAACTCACCATCGTTGAACCATTTTCTTATGCATTCCTACTAGTTGTTATCCTTGGAATTTATGCTTTTGTGACTTGACACCTTAACCATGGAGGAAAAATCCCCAAAGTGTCCTTATCTTGCACATGCTTCCTTGCATTAAGCATAGGTATGATCCTTTTTCTTTGGAACTAGTTTTCTTTCCTGCGACACTAGTTTCCTCCACTGTGCTATAGAATTCTTTTATTATTTTTCATGATTTAATAAAATGAAAAAGAAAAAAAAAATCAAAAAGGAAAAAAAATCAAAAAACCAAAAAGAAGGGGGGAAAGCGTCTATCTTTTTGTTGGCAACAATCTTGTCGCCCTTGAACAAAGCATAATATTTAAGTTAATGTCTCAATATTTTGGGTTTAGTATGGCTTTAGGATACGTTTTCTCATTTTTTAGTATAATCTCCTCTGGTTGGTTCTTCTTCCAACCATATGGAGCGTTTGATGATGCCTCTTATATCACGAATGTATCCCAGTTTATAATCCATGCTACCTAAGTCACATAATGTGTTGTTCTTTTGTTCAAGGGAAGTTTCAACCTGAGTCGAACATTCTACAGAAAGTCTCTGACCTTTCAAGTCGGCTTTCCAATGTCAGATAAGTACATCTCATCATCACAAGTATCTTGTATCTCACTCATGCTAGTATAAAAAGTCCCTATTGAATTCTTGTTGGTGGGTCTGCTTTTATCGAATCGGACACATTGCTCTGAGAGTATGACCTAGAGTTTCACCTTGGCCTATTTCCATCATTGATAGGTGACCTTGTGCTCAAAATATGACAAACCATCATTGGTCACTGACTAAGTGGTTTCCCTTGTGTTTGACATCAACAATTATCATCACACATAGGGATTCGTGTGGCACCTTGGTTTCCATTTGACCCCATTGGTGGATTCCTTGTCTTTGTCAATAGTCTTTATCATTAGCTACTATTCAGAGATTCTATGTCATGCGTTATTCCATCTGGTGCATGTCAGGGTCGTACCTCGGTGTGGTCCTTACAATCTATTCATATGAGTCCTTCCAAATCTATGGCATCCTTCTATCCCTTGTTCTAGATGATGGAGGATGCCTTAATGCCTTCCTTCCAACGGATCTCTTCCTAATGACTTCATCACATCTTTCTCTGGGATAGGGATCTAGAGTTATTTGTGGTACCTTGGGGCTTGCAGTCATCAGTGGCAGGTTCCCTCGCTATTGACAGTGGGAATACATCAATGTCCCCTGATTGATAGATTCTATTAGATGTTCGACACCAGTTCATTTATTCACACTTGTTAGATTGTACCATGGTACCTCAACGCCCATTATCATCATAAATGGCTCATCTTGCGTTTGTTAACGGTATACATCAATGACCAGTAATAAAATGGCGTCTCACTGTGTTCGACTCCAAAACATCTATTCACATAGTGTAGACTCATACCACAATGGATCGTTTTGAATACTTTAGGTGAAGTACGAGCATCACATCTTTTGTTCTCCTAGCCAACATATATTGTACCACCCCTTATACATTGGTACTTGTGGAGGATGAATTTGTTCACTCCATTGGTTCCATATATCCTCTTATTTTATTTCGAGATATAGCTCCACTATGTATATGTTTGTGGCTATGATCTACTTTTTGCATGGATCCATTGTGTATTCCTCGTGGCCATGATTTCTAATATATATATATATATATATATCACATGGATCCACTGTGTATTGTGTGTGGCCATGGACATCAGTCATACTTTCATATATGACATGGATTTGCAGTGTACTTGATTTGGCGGCCATGCTTACATTATTCTTGAGCATGGGTATGCCCGACTCGGGAAGAGAATACTCATACTTGGTCTCTGCTGATGATTTATGTTCTTGGATCAGTTATTCGGGAACCTTCATTGGATATACTTCGATGCATCTTCGCCTCTCATAGTTATAATGTATTTCGTACATCAGTTTCCCTTCTAACCTCACACATTAGGGGGCATCTGTTATACCACAAATCGCCACATCAATTGCATTCATGATATGGCTTAGTCCTTTTCCCTAGCTTGCAAACTTAAATCCCATCCTCCTTCATCAAAATCACCTAAAAAACAACATTGTTGTTGCCATCCACGAGTCACCCATGTGAAAATCATGGATGTTCGTGCCTTACTAGTTTGCAACTCGTGGATGCCCTAAAAAATATGAAAAAATAAAAATATTCCACATTTTCAAGAGGGTTTTTCAGTTGGCATCATTCCCAAACTTCCCTTGGCTCGTACAAAATGGAATTCAACCACCTCAACCTCTTGAGGATAGTATAAAATCACCTATGAGGGAATGGGTGAGGAGGACATCCTTGGTGCAAGATTATGTTGATAGTTTTGCAAGCTTCCCTCATTCCCTGATCCTCTGAGTAGCATCCCTTTTATGGAAACTCATTTTCCAACATTCCTTTCTCCCCTATATATGATTGTAGGGTGTGTTCCTATCCATTTTGGGTCATTCGAGGAAGATTCGCCCTATAGAGTTGATGCTTGAAGGACCAGCGGAGGAACCTAGATAGTTGACTTTGAGGAAGTGCCAACGGTTAGAGTCATATTGTAACTACCTACTCATATTGTTTTTAATAAAAGAGTTCTCTTTCCCTCCATATTTGTGTAATATTGTTCAATCTATTTGTATATGCTTACTTGCTTTGCATATTTGAATTTGCTTGTTACATGTATGACTTGTTTTCATAACTACCTGGTGGCAGCATAGACTTGATCTCCTTTTATAGTTTGATACCAGCAAAGATCAGGAGCAAATCAAAGGTCAAGAGCGAGGAACAACGTCAAACGATAGGATACAAGTTGTGGTGTCTTCTCTTCTCTCTTCCAAAAGTAGTTATTTGATTACTAGTTTGTATGTGTGAGGGTAGGGTTTGTCTTTTGAATACGATCAAGTTTTTTTGTGACATGACCCAAGGTCACAGGGGAAAAGCCCATAAATACCTATCACTCTTCTATTTTTTCATGAAAGTCAAGATGTTGTAAAAAGGAGTATATTTTTTTTTCAATAATTGTCATTACTAAGGCCATACTCATGAAAATGTTAGCTACTTGTGATTCCAACCTTGCAAATATTAACTCCCCATCAGCAATGGGTCTTTCCATATTCCCATATGCCAAATATAAGGATTGTGATTGTTTATTTACCCTTCTTGGGCCAATCTTGGGATCTGTAGGCTATAACTCTCCCTACAATTTAGATTTTTTAGTTCATGTAAGGATACATTGCACTCAAACAAAAACTATTCCCCCAAAAAAACCTACTTTAATACCAATATGCTTTGTAAATTGCCTCGGATATTCCAATGGTTGGATCACTGGAACATATCTTAAAGTATTGCTACGTGTGTGCTTATACTCGACTACACAACTCTTCTTTCTATATTTTCACTAATTAAATAAAAAAAATAAAACACGCCATACATATTTTTTTAACTAATGTGACATAAAAATGAGATTACACTAGAAAAACACACATTGGAATGCGATGAACACATATTTTCCCTAAGAAACCTAATGTGGGAAAACCCAACAAGAAGTGAAATATTGTGCATTTCTTCTTAATCAATGGAGAGCACAAGGCAAAATACACAGATTATAAAACTCGTTGTAGATCTATGAGATACTATGGTCTACTACAATCCCTACAAAGTGCTCTTCTCCTTTGCTCTATTAACTTTGTATTCCTCTTGGTGGTTTCTCTACCCTAGAACATCAAACTGCTACAATAGAAGTTCAACACCTTTCCCTCCTTTTGACTAGGGTTTTAACCCCCTTTGTTTGTTGTTAAGGTTAGATTCTTAGGTCCTCATGATGCTTCTAGATGTCTCTAGTGGATTATCATATGTTACTAACTTTACATGGGTGAATCATGGGGAGTTGATGTCTCTAGCACATAGACTTGTGGGGAATAATTGGACCATTACCATGTCGGGTGCATAAGTTTAACATACGGACTCTATTTGAAGTTAATGATCGGTGATTACAATTGTCCTTAAGGTCAAAGACCCAAAATTTCCACTTCTTTGACTTGAACCAGAGTATTTTTAGTTCTCGTCTATTAGTTTGGTTTCTAGGATCTGACCCAAAGTGCACCTACAAGTCCCAAATTATGTCTTCTCCATTCTAGGGCATCAATAGTTTAAAATTGCAACTATGTATATCCAATTTGGATCAACCTCTTTGAATTGGTCCCTCTACCAGCATAGGAAAAACATAATGGTTTCCTAAAACCTTCCATATACTATAGGCCAAAAAAGAGACTTTAAGTTCAACTCGGATTGGGGTAATAAGCAATATTTGGAGGTTGAGCCCTCATGAACCTTACCATGAAATGCACTTGGGCTAATGCAATTGCGATGTAATATCTTCTTGAATTCATTGTCTTTGAAGGATCAAATATTCCATTTAATGCAAAACGTTTATCCTTTTTCACATTGGTGACACCCAAACCTCCTTTGTCCTCGAGGGTGCAATAAGAGACTAATTGGCATGATGAAATCCAATTTTCTCCTCAAAATTATACCATAAGAAGGATTTCAAAATGTTTTCAATATCACTATAGGTTTCCTTTGAAGGATCAAATATTCCATTTAATGCAAAACGTTTATCCTTTTTCACATTGGTGACACCCAAACCTCCTTTGTCCCCGGGGGTGCAATAAGAGACTAATTGGCATGATGAAATCCAATGTTCTCCTCAAAATTATACCATAAGAAGGATTTCAAAATGTTTTCAATCTCACTATAGGTTGTGGTCAAAGACATTGAACTAAAATAGTATATATGATGTAGATCTTATATTGAGTCACTAAAGAATGTACATTGGTAAGCTATATGTTAATGATCTTTTCCTGACCATGGTCAATGTAGAGGAAGCGAACTCATTTTACCAACCTGTTACAGTGGCAGAATTAAAATAAGTTCTCTTTCATTGTAAGAAAGAAAAAACACCAGGACCGGACGGATGGACAACAGCATTTTTTCTATACTTTTTCGATCTAGTTGGTGTTAAGGTCCTAACCCGCACATAGGTAGATCAATGTATTCGGATGTAATAAAGGTCAATATTAATAATGCCTTTCAATAAAATTGAATAAGGCGGATGTAAGAAGACCTAATAGAAGCTTCCGCTTCTAGAAGGATCTTCCTCTAGATGCTTCTCTTAATAGACATATTTAGTATAAATAAGGGTCGAGGTTATGAAAACCCTAGCTTGGAGATTATTGTAACAGAACGTTGCTCGACTGGAGGTTTCCCCCTCGAAGAGGCCTGTGAACATTGCTTTCTGAATCAAAGTGTTATTTCAGTTGTTGTTCTCATATTATTTCTGTGTTATTGTGGAGATTATGCTGGTTATATTATTGTTATTCTACCATTTCTAGCATTTTATTCTTGTTCTGTGTATTTATTATATCTGGTATCTTGCAAGTGGTATCAGAGCACTTTCCTTGGCAGAAATTGTGGGTATTTTTTTTTCCAGGGTAGAGATGTATTCCGGCGTCTTTAAGCCATAGAGATCTGTCGTTACACGCATAAACCCGCGGTTGAGGGATTCATACACGCAGGAAATACAAGTGGTTCTTAAGCGCACATCTGTTGTCCACCCTTGTAACCCCTGTTGGTACCCCTTCGAGTGGTAGCGCATCATACAACACATGTGTATGGATCGGCCTGGATTTCCCGAAGCCCTCTTTACATAAACCTATCGGCCGCCAGACTGCTATAGTGTCACCGAGAACAACACTCGGGAAGATACTCTCTAGTACCTGGGTAGTCGGGTAGTATGGCTAAGGGTACGGTCTATCCTCCTTAGTTAGTGCCCTGAGATATTGAGCCGAGTACTACTGTTGGACCCCGCACGTATATCAGAGAGCTATAGCACAGGGCAAACCCTTGTCTGTAGAACCCTTGAATACCTAACCCTTGGG
>ML818509.1:104258-114966 GCA_009831015.1 Picea engelmannii | reverse complement strand
CTCTTAACCTACCATTTTTCATTCCCATCAATCTCTGAGTCTTGAGGAGACCCTTACAGACTCCCTGGATCCAGAAGTTCCCTCAGAAGTTTTGTCCTTTTTCCAAAATTTGATTGATTACAGACCTTCTCGCACTACACCCTTATATAGCCTACGAGAACTACTAAAGTTCGCACCCTGTTGTTAAGTTCAATGAAAACTTCTTCCATTCTGCCTGTGTCTAGCCTGCAAGAATCCTTGATTCCCCCACTGTACCACAATTCCAGCCTGCAAACCCACTTGCAAAAATTTTGGATGAAGTATTTTGTGTCCTCAGATACCCAGATTTGTTTGTGTGTCTAGGAAGAACTTCTCTGGCCAGTGATTGAATGTTTCTTGACTTCAAATCTCGTGAATGATTAAGCTCTTCTTGATCATGTTTTCTCAATTTTTACCTCTTGGCCTTTTCGCAACAAGGGTATAATCTCCGATTTTGAAATGTGAGTGCTTGTTTGGTTGGGAGCCTTTGATTGGTTTAAAAATTGAGATCGTTTGTTCTTTTCAATTGCTTATTACTTGGAAAATTGTTGCCCGTGTGCATTTGAAGAGACTGGTCTTGTCAATTTGTTATTTTTGTCTTCATTGAAAGATTGGTTTGGGTGTTTGTTGTGTATTTCTTTTTCGTTGGTTGCTTGTTTTTTTTCTTAGTTCCACCCTTGTTGTTTGGTTTCTAATAAAAATTAAAGACGTTTTCTTTTTTAAGCAACTTTTTTCGAAAATATTGGCATTCAAGTACTAAAAAAGAACGAATAGGGAATTTGCATTGTTCATGGTTGTTTGATATTACATTTCAAAGAAGATCATACATTGTAGTTTGTATTGTTCTAGAAAACTCCTTTTTCCCTCTTGTATATAGGATTCATCGAACAAAAAAATTGTATCATTCATTCTTATTTATGCATTTTTTGGTCAGAGTCTCACACAACATCAGTTTCATTTCTGTCTCTTTTTGAGTAACAACAGCTTTTAATAACATTGCGTAATTTTAAAATCCAACTAGTAACTTTTTCTAGGACTCTTTTACACCAACATTAGCTAGGCTAGAGCTTTGGAATAGACAGTGAGACATACTCTCCAAAGAAAAAAACACACAATAGTATCTTGTGATAAGGAGTGTCAAATTCCATTTGCAGCATTTTTTCCTGGGAAGCCCTTCTCACACAAGGGTCAAACCTGAGGTCGCATTGAGATTGAAAAAGTTATTCACCCTGCTTTGTTGATATCGGTGTAGAGATTGCACGTATTACAGGGGTCACTTGAAGGTATACCCACAATGATGAGTGGAAGCCTCTCAAGTTGATTTTGCACTAGATACCTTTCCCTTGCGTGTGGATCAGACTGTCGACTGTTCCACCAGTCATTATTGTTGTTGGTGGTAACCTTAGTAGCCTACCTTCTTAGGGTCTTACAGAAGGTGACTATGAAGGGGAAAGTCTTCACAGTACCTGGAATTGACGTTGGCCAAACTCTCTCGGGCTCCTTGGAGGGTATACCCACGATTATGTGTGGGAGCTTGCACCAAGGTGTAAGTCCATTAAGCAGGTCGTCAATGTAACTTTTCCACCCTAGCCCAACCCCTTCTTGTCTCGTCCTCGCGACGTTGGATTTCATCACCGACTAGTGACTTCAGAATTGGAAGGTCATGTTTGCTTGGTTTTGCTTCCTAGATTTTACTAGCGTGTGATTTTGTTTACCCAAGTTGGCCATAGAATTTCTTTTGTAAGATTCTAACTCGATCACAATTGACCCTCCACATCATTCACATAGAATGCAAGGCCTACCCCCAGAATATCTAGAAGGTTCTCAACCCTTGCCTACCAACTCACTGGAGGGCTCTCCTCAACAGAGTGAAGTCCAACACGTCGCCACTCCAAAAGTGGAAAGAACTAACTCTTTAGAATGGTTCTGAATTACCAATTCTCAAGAGGACTTTCGACTTCCTACTAACTCTGAGAGATGTATTATTCGAGTGAATTCTTCTGGAGATCTAGTTGTTCAGTTTTCTGGATCACCAATTGGACCTTTCATAGGACCTGAGGGTCAAGATCCTTTTTGGACTACTGGCATTTTAAGATGGGATCTCTTTGGCTCAAGAGCAGGCGTTTATATCACTGTCACACCTGAGCTGCCTGAAACATCTGATCTAGGCGTAGTACCTTTTACTACTGCATATTATTTTCCTGGTACAGACACTCCGCCAACTGACCACATCTTGACTCTCCCTCTACAAACGATCCATTACACAATGATCCTGGATACTACAAATCCTCACACCAGGATTACAACAGCTGGCCAAGCCCCCATTGGCACATTTCTTTCGCCCAGAAACGCCCCACCACTTCCACCTAGATATCATGCGTTGAATGATTCTATTCTCGCTCCTACACAAATCTCATCCGAGACTCCCAGCGGTTCCACTCCTTCTGGGCACCATCTTCCTAGTTTCATTCCGACACTTATTCCACCCCTTTTCAGAGGACCTCTTCCATCCTCTATCGGAGGCACTGATCCTAGTGGCACCATCCCGTCTTTCACACCTAATTACCAGATTCTTGTTGGACGACAATTTCACCAAGGAGGCCAAACTCAACCCCCTTTCGCAGGACAAATCCCAACCAGGATGAAACCCCCACCAACCCCACCCTATGGACAAAACATACCTCCATCCTTGGCCCAGTATTGGAATCATCTTATACAAAATAATCCTCACTCGACTGGGGGGAAACAACCTCAAGCTAGCTCCATCATACCCCCTAGTATAGGCCAACCCTATCCGGGTACGTCTAATCCTATTTGGGGCTCGAATGCTCAACCCCACGCCCCTGTTCAAGGGTACAACCCTATGAATTACTTGCTTCCACACCAACAACCGAATCTACCCAGATCTTCGCATTATATGCATACTGCTTATGGTCCCACTGGTTTACAGATGGGACTCCCTCCCCAAAGTCACCAGTACCCGCATGTGAATAGACAGTTACCTTTCTTAGCCACTCTGGACCTCCCGGATCTGTCAAGGATTTTAAATGATTCGATCTGTCACACTCCTCAATGGCCCACCATACCGGCCAAACTACCATCTGACATCCCTAAATTCAATGGCAAACCGGGAGAGGACCCGAACAGTCATGTAATGACTTTTCACCTTTGGTGTTCATCCAACTCCTTGATGGATGACTCTATTCGTCTACGGATTTTTTAGCAAACCCTCATAGGTTCCACCGCGAAGTGGTATATAGAATTACCATGATGCTTCTTCACCAACTTCAACACCATTGCTATGGCTTTCCTCACCCACTACCAGTTACCGATTCGCTACGAAACGGGAACCGAGATTTTGAGTTCTTTCAAACAAACTAAGGCCACTCATATCTCTGATCACATTCATGAGTCGCGACGGAGACAATGTCTCATCAAACTCGAACTTCCCAATCAGTTGCTGGCAGAGTGGTTCATGAAACCATTCGTGAACGACATCGCTCGTGACATTTCCATGGGTGAACTTGTCACCGAATAACTGGAAATCGCACATGCCCAATACCTAGACCTCGTTTACTCACAAACGAGTACTCTTTACTACTTACTCCCTGACGCACCTCATCCTTCTACTTCCACTACTTCAACCACTCTCGCTGCTTCTCATGCAGCTGACGGTGTGATTGGCACTTTCCATGCCCAACCGCATTTCGTCCAGACCTCTGGCAATAACCCCAAACCCATTTCTTCTAATGTTCAAAATGCTCCATCTCCTACCCCTCCCACCGGAAATACTTCTGAGGTAGATTCTGTTCAATCTACCCCCACCAACAAGAATAAATCCAAAAAAGTAAAGGGTAAGAACAAGGAGGATAAAAATAATCCGCAAACTGAGAAAACCAAAACCTCGTCGGTTGACGATAGGGATAAGCGCAAACCTCGATACCAATTGTCTTATCTATGGTGATGATCACTAAACTAAGGATTGTCCATGACAAGCCGAGGTTACTAAGTTCCTTCAAGGGACCACGAAACCCCCCACTCCGGTCATATTGTCACAACCCTTCCCATCTCAACAACAGGCCCAATTGGTCATTCATGACCAACCTTCCCCCTCCAATACATCCCATGTCTTAATCTGTACAGGTGATTCAAAGAAGAATGACATCACACTTACCACTCGAGCCAAAGATTATTCTTCCTCCAAAGAGAAGGTCAATGTAATACCTCCTTCGATGGTCCAACCATCTCCCACGGATCCACCTACCAATGGTCCTCTTCATCTTGAACGACCAAGCCTAGACACAGTTCTTCGCCCTCCTCCAAAGGGTGTCATTCAGAAATTGGCTTTCAATCCTCATGCACGTGCTGCCCAAAACTACAGTATTGTCGAAGATCTAGCCCAAGCACCATCCGCGATGTCAGCCCTCGAAGTCCTTCAAAGTTGTCCTATACAACGGAAGGCACTATTGAAATCTATTGGTGGAATCGACCCTATGGATACGAATTTAATAATTTTTGACTTGGAAGATCAAATTCCAAGGTTACCCCCTCAACTCGCATTCCAAATACAAGTTATTGTCTTCAACAAAAACATTTGTAGGACAGTTATTGATGAGGGTGCCTCGACGGTGTCATGTTTATTACCTGCTGGAAAGCCATCAGCTCTCCTCCTTTGACTGAATCCCACAACACGCTCAAAACCTTCAATGGCTTTGGTTTTAAGCCTTATGGTGTCCTCCCTTCGTTGCCTATTACGTTAGAAGGCAAAACGGTCCAAGTTGAAGTGGAGGTCTTTGACGCTCCTCTTGATTACAACCTTCTACTTGGTCATAGCTAGATTGATTCCATGCATGCAGTTGTGTCGACTCTTTTCTGCGTCATGCGTTTCCTACATCAAGGAAAAGTATTGACCGTCGACCAATTGGCCTTCTTCCACTCCGATACACGTATCGACAACGTACCGTTCATTGCAAACCCCCCCCCTCGGGATACGAGAATGTCGGTGTGGGTCTTATTAAAGACTCCTCGTTAATGGGTACTTTCCTCATACCACCACCCCATGTTCCACATATGTTTGTTGCCTCAATCAACATGATCTCCACCTCTGTTCACGGGACCCCTGCATCTTACGACCCATGGATGGTACCCAACCCTGGCGATCATATTCGTTGTGGCGACGAAATGCCTTTGAGTCCGGTCGAATCCGTTTATCAAGCCATTCAATCAGCAACCCTTTCTACCCCCTCTCTTAGTCAGTTATCTCCAAATCCATTCCACGTCATTTTTCCCATGGACGAGATGATTATATCTATTATGTCCATGGAAGACACCCCTTGGGACGATGGACATCATCGTTCCATCCTCTTCCTGGAACAACACGCCATCGAGGGTTACCAACGGATATCAACCTCGTCGACCGTTGTCATCATTTCTATCGTTCCCTAGTCTACACATGATCTATTCTACGAAGGGAACTTAGGTAATATCTCACCCACCATCCCCCTCGACATATCCATAAAACCTGGAATTGTCAAAAATGTTCATATTGGAGCTTTGTGTTCCCATGACGAAGTTGTCACCTACAAGTCTCTTTTCCAAGAATTTTGTGACATCTTCACCTGGAGCTATGAATAAATGTCGGGTATTCACCTCGAAATTGTGATACATGAGATTAAGACATACCCGGACACTAAACCCGTCTGACAACGACTTCGTTCGGTCCACCCACATAAAGCAGCCGCTATCAAGCTTGAAGTTGAGAAAATTCTTAAGGTTGGCTTCATTTACCCGGTGGCTCTAACTGACTGGGTTTCCAATCTTGTTCCAATCGACAAGAAACAAGGCACAATCCGCATGTGCATTAATTATAGGGACATTAACAAATCTTGTCCTAAAGACAACTTTCCTACCCCCTTCGTTGACCAGATCGTCGACGATTGTGCCGGAAGCAAAATCTTTTCTCTGATGGATGGTTTCTCTGAATATAATCGAATCAATATCGTACCAGCGGACCAAGACAAGACCGCTTCTATTTGTCCTTGGGGGACTTTTGCCTATCGAAAACTCCCATTCAGTTTAAATAATGCTGGTGTAAATTTTCAACGTGTTATGCCTTACACCTTTCATGACATAAAGCACATTGTGCAGCCATATCTCGATGACTTACCCACTCATTCCATGCACTGTGTAAATCATCCAATACACCTCCGTGCCATTTTCCTTCGATGTCGGTTTTAACATATACGCTTGAATCCCCACAAATGTGTTTTCTGTGTAGAATCTGGTCGACTTCTGGGCTTTATTGTTTCACATCAAGGGATCAAGGTAGATCCTTTGAAGGTCGAGGCGATTCTCAATCTCCCTCCTCCTTCCTCACTTCACTAGTTACAAAGTTTGCAAGGGAAGGAAAACTTTCTCCGTCGTTTCATCCCAAACTATGCTGAGATAACTCTTGGATTTACGCGACTACTCAAGAAAGGTTCTCAGTTCATATGGGATACCACTGCCAACAAATATTTTGAAGCTTTGAAATTGTCTTTGACACGTACCCCACTACTCTCCCCACCTGATTACAGTCGGGATTATTTCCTTTACCTCGCAGCCTCGGACTATACCATCGCTATGGTTCTCGTCCAAGAGGATGATTCTTATGACGAACATGTCATTTATTACTTGAGTCGGAGTCTCACGAATACCGAAACCAAGTATTTACATGTTGAAAAACTGGCCTTGGCAGCCGTCCAAGCTGTTCAATGTTTCTGGCACTATATCCTCTCTCGCAAGACTACGGTAATTTCTAACTAGAACCCTATGCAGCACATTATTACATGCCAATTGCGAGGGGGGAAATACTCCAAATGGATCGTAATACTCCAGGAGTTTGACTTAGAATTCGAACACGCTAAGTCCAAGAAATCCTTGGTGTTTGCCGAGTTGATATGCGACCTTCCCTGCTCTGAAATGAAAAATGTAGCAACCGATTCATTACCCGATGAATCCCTTTGGTACGGAGATATCATCATATATCTCTAGACCCAGACTTTTCAGCCCAATTTGTCTAGCATTGACCATCGTCGAATACGCTGCCAAACCCGTCGGTATATTATCCTCGGTGATACTCTTTATCATCGTGGGATTGACTCTGTTTTTCGACGTTGCCTCACATTTGACGAAGTCGAGAAAGCCCTCAATGACTCCCATTCTGGAGCCTGTGGTGGTCACATGTCTGTGTATGCTACTACCCAGAAGATCTTACGAGCAGGGTATTTTGGGCCTTATTTATTCAATGATTGTATCGTTGTCATCCAAAAATGCCACGCTTGCCAGACCTACAACAATAAAATACGATCACACGTTGTGGTCTCCATTGGTCCTTTTGTGAAATGGGGTATCAATTTCATGACATGTCACCCTCACTTAGTCGGGGGGCATGGATACATTATTGTAGCCGTAGATTATTTTACGAAATGGGCCAAGGCGATGCCAACATTCGACAATACCTGAAGGACAATATCATTATTCATATTCAATCACATCATTTCTCATTTTGGTGTTCCTCAGGCTATCGTCATTGATCACGGTAGCCAGTTTAGAAACTTCATGATGTCCGAACTCACTAAAAGGTTGGGTCTTCACCATGAAAACTCAACACCCTATTACCCACAACCCAACGGCCAAGTTGAAGCAATAAACAAGGTCCTCATTACCATGCTTCGACGAATGATAGGGATTCACAAAATGAGTTGGCACACGATGTTGTTTTAAACATTGTGGGCTTATCGAACATCCGTTAAGTCCGCTACTAGGTTTACACCATTCCAGTTATTTTATGGTCTAGAATCCATCTTGTCGATTGAATGTGAGATACCCTCCCTAAAACTAGCCGTCAAACTTCTCCCAAACACTTCTGCCGAAGTAGAACGTATGTGGTATCTCATGCAATTAGATGAAACATGTCGTGATGCCACCCTGGTTATAGAAGCCCGGAAGAAACGCATCAAAGCCCAATATGACAAACATGTCAAGCCACCCATTTTCTCTGAAGGTGATCTGGTACTTCTTTACGAACAAGATCGAGATATGCTAGGAGCTTGAAAATTTGAAGCTATGTGGCGAGGTCCTTATATCGTCAGACAAGTTTTGGAGAAAGGATCTTATGAGTTGCTAGACTACGACAGTATCCCTTTGAGTGAACCCATAAATGGGTTGTACTTAAAGAAGTACTATGCCTAAGATCACCTATGCATAAGTGCTTGTATTTTATTGTATCATACTTTTTTTGTGTTACTGTAGTATGCTTTTTCGTTATTTGGTTTCTGCCCTCGACCGCTTATGTTACGTTGTGCTTGGTTTCCAGATGTCGGAGTCTTCGCTATCCCACATTGGCTTCGCCGATGGCACTAGCCGTAGTACTCATAACCTTGCTTCTGCTGCATGGGCAATTTACGCACCTACAAATGAACTTATCAGTCTACGAGGTGTGTGCCTTGGTCATGCGACCAATAATATTGTAGAATATAGCGTCATCGTCGAATTGTTGATTGATGCTATTTCTCTTGGTATCTGTCACATGGTTATACAACTCGATTCGTAGCTAGTAGTACTACAACTAAGTAATGTCTATGCTATTCGAAATCCTACTTTATTACAGGTATATTTACGAATTCGCCTCTTGGAACGTTATTTTGATCATACTGAGTATCAACACATTCCTAGATGTCTAAATACATTGATTGATGCATTAGTTAACTATGTGTTAGACAGACATTTGGGCCATTTATAAACCAATCACACATTACATGTATAACACAACACAAGATAAGACGATAAGAGCCGCATATATGTATAAAATGATCAAAAGTGTTTACAAAAATTTTATGTCCACTGACCAAAATCTCAAAAATACGAAGCCCATGGATTCTACAAAATACCGTCACGGATGATGCTCATGATAACACACAACTTCTGGGGATTCCCTATGAAGTAGTCGACTGGTAGACTCGGACACACCCACAGTATGGTGCTGGTAACGTCTAGGGATCTCACCAATAGCCATATTTGGGATGTCAGCGGTCAACCCCTCCAATTTCTGCTCCACTTCCTCATAGTCTTCGACATCCCATCTCGCTACTGGAGCCACCTCTCCTCGCCATTGAATAGGAGACGTTCCTGGAGGTCGATATGGCCCCACATCTGTGTCGTCAAAAAGAGATTTTTTGATTAGTTCTTGGATAAACACAAAAACATTTCATATGATAAAACTTGCAAAAACATTTTAAAAAGAACAAAATGTGTACTTCTTACCTAAATCACCCCACTAAGCATCCTCAAGCAGGGCCAAATCTGGATCCCCTCGAAAATCCAAACCAACGTACGTGTAGTCGTCAATCATCAGCATTTGGGGCCGCAATCAGTCGAAAAATGAATCATTATACTTGATGATGGGCCCTGCTACGTGTTGATCCATGAGGTTGCAGCACCTTAGCATCCTCGGATCCTGTGGGGTCGGTAAACCCCAATCAAACTGTAGTCTTAGCAGTGGGACCCTCTCGAGGAAGAAGGACACCAAAAGTGATCTGTATCCAAACTGCTTCAAGTTACCCCTCCTTCACTTCGTCAATTGCCTCTTCATACTCTGGAGAACTGCATCCAACCAGTTAAATACCCGAGGCTCTATGCACTCTATGGCATATTGGAAGTAGCTCTAGAGAGCCATGTGTGGAGCCGCGTTCCCGGCCATATGTACTATAGTGAACAAGATGGTTCGTAGGGTCAAGTCTTGGACCCCCCAAATAGAAACCTTGCCCTTGCTTCTTTCTTCCTCGGGAACACAGTACTGACGACAATACTCACTCATAGGGAGTCCATCGCCTCGGCCACCGGTCAAGCTAGCGTGGCACCCACGCCATGATAACCTTGTTAGAAAATAGATATCCTCAATATCTAGGGTCAACGTATGGACTCCCACGTGAAATAATTGTTGGTCCATGTCCCACATATGGACCAAGTATCTAAGTTGGGCTCTCATGCCTGGAATCCTGAAGAATTTCAAGAGCCCACAGTCCTAGAGGGAAGCGACTGTACCTGGGTCATTCCTGGTGTTATCACTGAAATTTCGTCTGCACATGGCGACAAGAACTCCACATCATCTGCACACAGCGACAAGAACTCTACATCATCAAAACAGCAATGAAGTCATTCATGGCACTGTTCACAGCATTCCAGAAGGGTCAGAAACTATACAAAAATTGAAAGACACTTCACATCAGTAAGGTGTGCGCATATGCGCGGGATAAGAACGTGTTGTGCGCGCTTAAGCGCCCGATGCACGACTGTCCACATAAAAAGCCGCGCATCTGCTAATACGGCACATTAAATTCTTAAGTCGGCCTCCCGACCGCCAATAGACCTTCGCTCGAGATGATTTGACATCCAGATCAGGGTCGGCCCTGCAAAAACGGCGAATTTATGGCTTAAGCGAACCCTAAACTAGCCTGTGTCTACACCGGGAACTAGTTACGTGACCACCTGGAAATGGCTATAAAAAACAGTGAAGGCTCATTGTTTCAGCAGGGAATTCAGAGTAGAGTTATGCTGCTCAGATGCTTCTAAGCCTAGTCTTGGATCACCAGTTCATCAGCTGTGTAGTACCGAGTTCTCTCACCATCCATTTCATTTCTGCCCTGTTCAT
>ML818509.1:66274-82030 GCA_009831015.1 Picea engelmannii | reverse complement strand
TTAATGTGTTGGATTATTGTTAGGTTAGTTGATTTAAGTTATACCATGGGTTGTCATTATGAAAAAGTTAATATAGCTGTATTTTTATGGAGGTCACCTATTGATGAAGATGCCTGTTATTGCGCAAAGTCAAGGTGATATAAATTTAATGCGTCTATTAGTTCATGATAACGGAGTTGTAAGGTCTATTGTTGAGGATGAACTTACATGTTGAAATGTTCTTGAATTAAGCACAATATAATTATTCTGAGTTAGTAAGGGAAGGGTGTTGTTCTTAAAATTAATGTGGTACTGGGTTGGTAAACTTTCCGTGTGCTTGGTCTGCTTGTGTCGGGCGGGATGTAGACACCTCCATGTTCCTCAGAATAGTCGCCATCCCTGAGACCTTAAATGGTTAAAATCGATGGGAACCTAGGCTTGAGCGTTGCTTATGTGTCTTGGAGGTCCTAACCATTGCAGGGTAGGACGACGGGTAGTCAATTCTACTTATCGTCGTGTGATCGTCGTTATGCATGAAGTTACTTGTCACGCGTCATTGTTGTCTTTTTATGTTCATCATGGTTGCGTCTTGTTGGTCTTCAAGTGGCGACGTAGAGTCTAGAGTGTCTGTTACTTCTACACGCGCGCACACACCTTAAACACAATTTTTTTTTTTTGCACCTGTTATCAGAGTTGTTGTCGTAACAAGGAGGGTTGTTACATATGTATATACAACATTTGCTTATAGTCCAAAAATAATAATTTCTAGCATTATCAACGCCGAATTACTGGGTTGGTGAAAGAGGGGTGTTGTGATCACCCCCACGAGGTTCAAGTCTCTCTAATTGTGTTTGTGTTTATGTTCATGCTTTTTGTGCACCTATAGTTGTGATAGTGGTTGGGACCACGTGCAAGTTTTGGGTGACTTTGGAAAAATAGATACCCTCTACTCATGGTTCCCTAGTTGAAGGAATCCAATTTGAATGTTGTAAGATGATTATAGTAATAAAAAACACTCCTAGATCAAGGAAGGGAGAATTTTCTACATAAAGATAATTGAAAATCAGTAAAAAAAAGAAAAAAAATGGTGCAAATTATGGATCATCTTATTTCATGTTCAAATCTTTTCCATATTCTTGTAGGCTTGTTCTACTACACAAATTTATACCAAAGCACTCCATGTACCTTCAACATCATCACAATGAACTTTATTCTTTGAGGGTGCTCTTCAACCTTCCTATACTTAACATAATGCTCTATTTTGTTGAGCTAATATAGTAGGGATTGAAATTTCAAGAGGCCTTTGTAACTTGAGACTTCCCCTATCATATTTCCTCTATTCTTCTAAAATTTAATCCACTACATCACAAAATCATCTTCTTTTTTGATTTTCTATTCATTCTCCTCAACGTCTGGTTAGGGAGCACTTTATTCTGCTTCACTAATCTGCCTATTTTATAGTTCTTCTATCCATCTCCTCACTTCCTATAATTCTGTGTTCATGGTTGTTCTTCCACCTATACATACCCTTTTTATTGTTGTAGTTCACCTAAATTGATAAAATTAGAGTTTTTCCTCCTTAGTATCCTTAGAGTTTTGACTTACTCTAACAACAAATGGTGGAGGGAAAGACTCAACAAACCCATTTTTCCATGCTCTGTGAAATTAGAGTGTAAGTGCTCTACATACCCATATGAATTATGCATCAAAATGAAAAACTAAACTTGCAGGGAAGAAATAGAATGCACAATTACATCGAACATGGAGGATTTAGGAAACTATTCTACATGTTCTCATTAACATTCATGCATAGTTACATAAAATACATTTCTACATCTAAGCACTTGTCTCTACCTCAACTTGTCTTTCATAGTCCACAATATCACCCTTGGAATGATACTTAACACCAATCTTCTTCCTTTTCCTTCAAGCTCTCTTAATCTTGCTCAACTCCTTATTATCCAATCGTGATGCTCCTTAGTGACTTATTGTTTTTGTAGTCTTATGCTCTTAGTCACCTAGTGCTTTCTAAATATATTCTTCATAGCCAAGGTGATCTCCTTCTTAGGAATATTATATATAGTTTTCTTAGTAACCAACATATGCTTATCATTGGGAAATGATTTCTTTTTTAATCTTATAGAACTATCTTTTAAGCTTCCTTGTGCATCATTCACCAATGCCACATGCTAGTTTATTTGATCTACACATTGTATCACCTTCTCTATTCTCTTTAAATCACCATTCCATTCTCCTTGTCAACACCCACTTTTATGTTAGGATTTGCGTGACATCCCATGGCTTCTTTTGTGCTTCCCTTTTTGTTCATGGATTTTTCATGCTTGGCGTACTTTTCCATGAATGGTGCTCACAATTATTTGCACCTATTGAGATCATCCTATGCACTACTTTGTTCTTTGCACACCTTTAATTTTGTACATATCCATGCATTCTAGTCCTTGTGCCATTTTGCACAACTATCTTGGTTTCTATGCATGATGCTCTTGCATTGGAGTTGGATCTATATATTAATAAAGTTAAGCATTAAGGATAAGGTTGAAAATCCAAAGCCATCTAACTAGACCATAGGCATGTAATTTAGAGGATAAATTTGAATGTTTGTAATAAAGTTTGTAGGAGTCATTTGTGTCATCTCATGGTGGGTTGTGTATAGAATTTGTGATGTGAAAATTATAATCACTACACTTATATAATTTTTTTTTAGGTAAATTCAAACTCAAAACAACGAAGAAACATAATTGTTATTCATGTAGTGATAGCAAACCAAAAACTACCAATATTTAAAATCAACGCATGCCAATGCTCCAATAATATGGTGGTGTCGTTCATACTAATGTTGTGTCTTCACAACTAAATCACAAGAGGTTTTGTGCATATGTGTGAGTGCATGCCACTATTCTTGTCACAACACCATCATGCATTGAAGCCTTGAGTGTCATAAATACAACCTCACTAACATATATTGTAGTCTTTCCATGTTGTATTATGTATGTTGTGGTTTATTCTCATGGTTTTTGCATGTCCCAATCACTCAATATACCAAGGTAAACTTTACTGAATGGGGTTTTGATGTTGTGATGTTAAAATGTAGAGTAGTGCATTTTCCATGGAAATATTTCGAAGTTGCAACAACTCTCAATGCATTTCCTATTAACAATAAAAGTTATATCTTTGTATACATATCTATCCATTTAATTGTGGGAAAAATATTTTTTTCCCTTGTATTGTATGCATGCACTATCAAATAATTTTTCCCTCTACGTTGTTGTTGTTAGCTAGAATGTTCGCAACTTCTCCCACATTTACATTCTGGTCCACGACTATGGTGTAGGAACTATTAGAGCTGACATATATCTCCAATTTGTGTAGTGTTTATAGGTATTTAAACCTTCAGGATAGACAATTCATTGTTCTCCAACAATATAATTGAAAATTATGCACCTCTTATTTTTAAATACTTGTTTGACTTAAATACCCCTAAACATTAGAGTGATCAAGGAAAAGAGATACATATCATGAGTATAAATACGTGAACAAGGATAATTATGCCACAAAATTTGTTTTTTGGAAACCTTTTGTTTGAATTTGGTGTAACAAAATTTTGAGTTTCTAATCAAAACAACTATTTTTTTTAAGGTTACAAATAATTTTGGAGACCCCAAAACCCTAAAACAATAGAGATAAAATAACATAAAAATGTAGTGGAAAGAAGTGCAATTTATTACATTTTTTACAGCTTCAAAATTTATTGTGGCATTTTTGTTTTACATTAACATTGACTCGTTGCTGGTTCAAAAAATTAAAAGCTAACATGACAATGCCTATTTATTTTGGTTAGTTTCAAGGCAGTTTTTAATATTATATATGGGCATGTCAAAATCAAGAAAACAAATGTTATCGATTGCTTAAGAACATCCTATCAAGTTGTGACATCTATTGTATCCATGTGCAACTCTCCTTACTCTCATTTATTGGTTGACCACCATGTAGTCTCTACCTCTTAGTATTTTGATGCCAAGGTGTTGCTTATTTAGTGACTCCTTGAAGCTCTTGTTGATTCTTTGGCCCTCTTACCTAAAAAGGTATGTGTTCAATGCACTAATTCTTAGCTTGAAACACTCTTGTTGATCTCTAATATGTGAGTTTTGTGAGATCCTCCTAAACTTCCATATGATTCTTTGTTTGCTTGGAGTTATTGATTGATCTTTGAAATTATTGTACTCTGTGCATATTTGTTTGATCACTCCCAGCCTTCAACATGTTTCTTCCATCTACAAAAACTATGTATATTGTCATACATCTTCACTAAACCCTTTCATTGTTTATGGTGAAGGAAGTTGTCCTTCGGGAAGGTTAGTTTGAGTTATTCCTTTTTTCACTTCTTATATATATATATATATATATATATATATATATATATATATATATATATATATATATGAGCATATTGCACACATATACTAGCATAACTTTGTTCTTGGGACCCATATAAAATATTTAGCTTCCCTCTTACACTTCTCTCAGTTACACTTATGGGGGGTGTTGGTGTACTCACCTCTTGTATTAAGTTTAGTTAAGTTCATAGTGTTTTTCCCACTTGTAGTTTATTCTTGATTGTACCTATGACTTGTGGTACAATTTATCATGGATGAATGACCCATGTAAATAGATAGGGATGAATTATCAATGAATTATGTAGTGTTCACCACTACTAAAACTAACAATTAAAAACTTTATGATACCAATTAAATCAAATACATGCATGCTAAACACACCCAAGAAGTTAACAACATTCTTAAAACATAATTGCAGCTAAACTAGCACAACCACAAAATCGTGGCTGGTGAACGTCGAAAGGACGGTTTGCAAAACCTGAATCGTTGGGAAAGAGAAACAACCCAGAGGTGGACGGAAGGAGTCGGAAGGAGTTGGTTGGAAGGAGGCAGTGTGTCCAGAACGTGGCTGGTGAAGGCCAAAGGTTTAGGTTGGCCTAGAAAATGAAACCCTAATCACTCATATATGGCAATCAACTAGCCACCATAGTAAATTTTAAATATGATTAAGTAAAAGTAAAAAAAATAAACATGTAAACTGATGTCTTTATAATAGTGAGGAAGTTAGTGGTTGAAATCACAACCATTGATTTTTTGGGACTACTAAGAATATTCCATCAATATTTAATCTTGTCCATACAAAACTGATTAAGCACTAAAAACCTATTAAATATGCCCATGGTCGATAGGTGTACGCCTTTCGACATAATTAGCATTCACACAAAAGTATATAACTTCTTAAAACTCATAGTAAGCACACAACAAATGATCCCAAAATTAAATGCAATGCATTTAAAAACAATTTATAATGCAACCAATTATACAATACACAACAACATATAATTTACTCAAGAGCAGAGTATATGCACAACAAATAAATCTCATAATTAAGAACAAAAAATAAAAAATAAAGATAAAAACACTTATCTTTTAACCAAATGTGCAACCAGATGCAGGGGATGGACATTCCACCCAACTGTTTATTTTCTGCTCCAAATATCAATAAAAAATCACCGTGGAGCTGGGGCTATGAATCCATAAGAAAGGGTGTGTCTCCTTTGTCCACTAGTCACTGTTATCACCATTTTGTGGATAACTAAGGAGATTATGTCTTGAGGCCATTAGGTTGCAAATATGGAGTGCCGAGAGACTACATGACCAAAAGTACCATTTTGCACAGATGGAAAACCCACTCACCACCATAGATGGTCACAGATTTGTAGATGGCATCCACCACATCAGCTGGCTTTCAGAAGGCAGTGGGCCATGCTCCATGAGGTACAAGTCAGTATTATGGTGAGCATCATTTCAATATTTAATCCATTTGAGTACGTTGTATCTTAGATTGCTCTAGATTTCATGATATATGCTTGGACATTATGCCTTTTTCCTTGGTTCACCTTGGTGGTTGATATTGTTCCCTATTAAGTGGTCTTCCTTGGGAATGGGTTTGCTACTAGGAACTCCCTTAATGAGCCATCATACCATTCCCGACCATACTTACCACTTTCCATCATTATTCCCCTCCATTTCCTTATCTCTTGGGATTTTAGGGTATTTTGACCCAAGAAGGGGTTGCCCCTAATTCTATGGGAATAAGGGGTTGAAGGCCTAGAGGGATTGATGTTGGGTAAAAGATAAAAGCCTTGTATAAACCTTCTAGATTCTTTGCCCATGGATCACCCAAGAAAGCAGTGAAACACTTATCTTTGAGTAAAGGGGACCCATGATAAAATAAAGAATGCTTAAAATGTTATTTTAAGGATAGGAGGTCTCATCATGAGCCGACCTATCATGTCCATGAATATCTAGTGGTATGACATTGACATCATCTGGTCACCAAACCGGGGTAATGGCTCTCGGTTGCATGGCTGAGAGAAAGGGGGTATCATCACGAGCCAACCTTCGCATTTCCACTAGGTGTTTGTGGGTGACATTTCCATCGTCTGGTCACCATGCCAGGGCAGTGACCTTAAACCTCTCCTTATTCTATATTGAAAGAAAGTACAAAGAAATAAAGATAAAAGGAAATTGATGGGCTTGGAAAAAATGCATTGCGGATGAAGGTACCACACAGATCTACAAAGGCACCCATCAATGAGACACTACGACCCCTTGTATGTCATGATCCCTATTCCCATTGAGTGTTGACCCCAACCACTTCATCCAATTTACATGGCTTAGAGAGGGATCTCTTGGAAACTCTCCTTGACCTAGGGCAAGATATACCCAATAGGACACCTCGTCAATCCTCCCATATTCAAGTTTGACAAGTCACATAATGTCCTTGAGAAATTAATTGTTTGATATAGTGATCTTTGATGCACATGCTTAGGTGGCTTATTTATTGATTGGATTCACTTATCATGATGTTATAAATTGAGATCCTTGGAGGGCATGCTTATTTGTCTTTGCAGGACCTAGTTGGTCGAAAATTTTGTGAGAACAAGACTTGCTTGGGCTTCCATGGGGCTACAATACCACAGGTCAGATGCTATGGTCCCGCATGACAAATGAGAAATTTAAAACTTGGAAGGCCTTGAAGATGACTTGTATGCCATAGCCTAACCCCCACATGCCAACAATTTTTCTTAGGAGAGGCAAAACGTCACTCCTAGAGGCATGACGTCACCTAGGAGGGGTTAGAACTTGGTGATGAGGTGCCACTCATTTACACATGGACGTTTTGAGGAGAAGAGGGTATTCACCATGAGGATATTGCCTATATGCTTGACATGTGGCCTTTGGAGGCCTACACATGCTTCTCCAACACCAACGACTTCTTCCAAGTGGGAAAACATCCTCTAAAGGGGAGACATCCATGTAAAATTAGGGTTTATTTGTGAAAAAGTGAAACTTTAGATGAATTGTTTAATATTACTTTGTTAAATGGGGAAATATTAGGGTTGTTGACCCCTAGTCTTGTGGTTTACCCCTTAATTTGTGGACAAGTCACCTTGGTGACATTTTGTATAAATAAGAGATCATAAGATCACATTTTAACATAACTCTCCCTCATTGTGAGAAGTATTGGTCTGAAATTTTTGCTATCTTTGGAAAAATTGTCTCTTTTGGCTCTTGTTTATGGTTATCTCTTGATGTTATGGTTGATGGGAGTGATGCGCTAGCCTTGGAAGGCTTGTCTCTTGCTATTGTGGTGGATTATCTTGACATTTTTCCTTGAATTGGTATGGTATTTACTTTCATGCTATCATTTGTTTCAATTCAAGGTTATTGTGCTAGGAGATAAGTGGGAAGTATAAGGGCATACACCCCCACCATAGTCTTCATCATTTTATAATTCATCTTATTGGTTAAAAAAGGGTTTGCTAAGAGAAGTATAAGGGCATACACCCTCTTAGCTTAAACCCTAACTAGAGAAACTTGCCTTGGGAAGTAAAAGGGATTACACCCCCAAAGAGGTAGATTCTCTAGCTCTTTCATTTCTTGACCCCATTAACCCAATAATTGAGAGCACTAGTAATTTATTATTGCATTGGAGAAATAAAATATTGCATCGAGAAACATGATTTTTGGTCATTTTTACTTCTTGCAAAGTGGATTGTATTCCTTGTGCCTTGGGCAACTCACAACCTCTATGGTGTCCCCATCAAGGGGATATTTCTTTCTTCTTTTATAAAATTACATCTTCAGCCATCAGGGCTGCAGAAACTCTAACTCGTTTGTTTGAATAACTCTCTTATCAACCATTGGATTTTGCTCAAAGTTTGCACACTTATTCTTCTTGGTCTAGCACACTTTTTGGAAAAGTTTGAGGGGATTTCAATGACTGATTTTCTTGCTGTAATACCTTGAATTTTACAGCCATAAGTATTATATAATTTTATGCAGACAAGTGTTTACAACAACCTTATCTTTTCATGCTAGAATATTGGTTTTTGTCTTGAGTTTAACTAGCCATTTACTAGTTTTTCTCTTGCATTTTCTACTTGATCTCTAGCATTTATTGAGCAACTTATAGTACCATATTATTGCTGATATATAATCTTATCTATTGCTGAAAATTAGGGACAACAAGATTAACTTGCTGATCCAACTAACATACATCATTGCAAAGTGGGTTTTCTTGTGTCTTGGGCAAGTATTTCACCATTTGCAAGTTACTTAACATACTTGGAAACCCTTGGACATTACCAAGACTTAATTTTGAACTTTTCACTCTACTTATACTTTAACTCTAGGGTATTCACTTCCATCTCTATCCATATCCATCTTATTCCCCCTAGGGTCACCAGGATCGCCTCCCTAGAGTGATCTAGTCACCCTTGAAGTGCGATACCTACACTGAGGTGACATTGGGTGTAGGATTCCCCAGTTGTAGCACTTGCCTTGGGGTTGGGTCAGGATTTTTTCAACCTAAAACTCGTGCTATAACATTTTGGAACAGTTGTCAGGGAAGATTTTGAATCTTCTTTGTACCCTAACGACACTTTGGTAAGCTATCCCAAATCCTTTCCCTTACCTTGTCTCACAACTCCACCTAAGAGACATTCCCTTTCCCTTTTCCTTTACGAGTTCATATTGAAACTCATATGGGGACTCCACCTTCCCAAAATCCTTCTTTCCCCAAAACGTTTCCCCTTGGGAGGTTCAAGCCTTCAAAGGTTTACCAAAGAAGGCCTCCTCTCAAGTCTCCTGTTATGAAAACACTTTTGCATAAATCCCTTCCTCTTGCTCCAATGGATTTCCCTTGGGAAAGGGACCTCTACAAACCCCTTAACATGGCCAATATCCAAGGTTACCCTAACAAAATTCCAACAAAAGTCAACAAGTGGTTGCCAAAGTTCCCGGGAAACAATGTGATAACTGCTGAAGACCATATTTATGTCATGGGCCGGGACATGGAAATTGCAGGTATTGATCATGAAGATGTGGCCATGAGGCTATTTGCTTCATCATTGACTGGAGAATCCCTTTATTGGTTCAAAGGACTCATTGATAATCATATCACATCCTATGATGTTTTTTCCAACTTATTCAAGAGTAGATGGTCAAAAAAGGCAGATGGTGGGACATTTGGGACTCAGTTCAATCAAATCAAGAAAAAGGAGAGTGAAACAGTAAAGCAATTTATTTCTAGATTTGATAGGTTGTACTATCAGATTCCAACAGATTATTGTCCTACGACATTATCAATAGATCTCCTTTACATGAATGATTTTTAAGGGAAGTTCTGATACATTCTCAAAGATAAAAAACCCTCATCATTGACAGAGGATAAAGTGTTCAATATCAACATTGAAGATATTCTCCTTGATTCAAAAATAGAACCTTTTCAGTACCCTCATAACAAAACATAATCAAGGATGAAGGTTTCCAACGATAGTGTTCCTGATCCAATTTCTCTCTTGAATCATAAGATAGACCAAATGAATACTCAGTTTGTTCAGGTGAAAAATCATCTTATGAACCATATGACTATAGTGGAAAGAAATAAATCTTCTCCTAGACCTTAGTTTGTGAGACAACAAAGATATTCCACCGGTTGGAAACCAAGACCTCAACAAGAGGCAAAGGCCCCAGATACTTTGAAACTTGTTGGGATAGTTGATATAGAAGCTTGGTGTCTCCCATGCCAATAATCCCACAGGGAAGATGAGTTTCCCTGACGAGACGAAGATTGCCATGAAGGTATAAAATTCATGATTTGCAATTTCAATGATGAATGTGTTACCCAAGAATAGATCAATGAAGCCAAAAGAATAAGAGAAAGAGAGGGGAGACTCCAGGCCTTAAGTAAATTGACAGATGATTAGAATAAGGAATTGAGGAGGAGGGAAATTCTAACCTATAGAAGAAAAAAATTCTTTAGCCCCTCCATCACAGCCTAATACTCCTCTTCCATCAACAAAAAAGGTGGCTCCACCACCTCCACCGCCGATATGTGAGTTTCTTCCTAAGACACTCCTACATATGACATTCGGTTGAATATAGATTTTGCAAGCATGTTTAGAAGACATAATATGATGGTCCCAGTGACAGAGATGTGTAAGATCCCTTTTGTGAAAAGGGAAATTTTAAAAATCTTACAAGTGCCAAGAGAGAAGGAGGATCCTCCCGTGATCTTGAAAACTGTGTACCTCAATCGACCAAAGTACGATAACCCTGATTTCTATCTTTAATTAGGCATGAATGGCCTCCGCTTGAACAACTGCATGCTTGATTCAGAGGCCTCAACAAATGTCATGTCATTGAAGGTGATGAAACAACTTGGTTTGAAGACAACCTGACCTTATGGAAATGTTTGTGGTATTGATTCAAGAATAGTCGATGTCTTGGGGGTTTGTTAAGATGTTGATGTATTTTTGATATATTTTCCACATATCTGCTTCCTCATGGACATATTGGTGATCAATGTTCTAGATTCCTGGGGGATGCTCTTGTTAAGGACCTGGTCCTCAACTCTTTGAGGTTTCCTTAGCATGAACCTTACACATGCGTATATTCCCATGGGCGATGGCACATATGAGATATTACATAACAAGGAAAAGAAAGATACACATGTGATGGATTCGAGGAACCCTAACTATGTCAGTTAAAACTACTACGATATGCCTCCACAAGTCATTGAGTATGATCCATTCAAGTTACCCTTCATGCAGGAAGATTCCATAGAGATGTTTCTCCCATGGAAAAATAAGAAGAATACTGCAAAATACCATGGGAAGGAGCTAGGGTCTAGTCATATTATGCAAGAAGGAGATGAAAAACATGAAGAAATTTTCAAAGAGACAGTCCACGCAGAGCCTCCTTACGATGAGAATACACCTTACATCAATTTCAATGAAGGAAATCTTGTGCTCATGTGGGACAAAAGAAAGGGAAAGCCCATATATGACCAAAAAGGAAACAATTCATGGCTTGGCCCTTACATCATCAGGAGGAAGTATGACAAAGAAAGGTACTATATTGCAACATTGTACATAAGGAAGATGCCACTACCAGTAGATGGATCTCTTCTCCAACCTCACATCTAGGTCACATGACTTCTTCAGGGCCTGTGCCCCAGGTAAGTAGGTAATTCATTTTGAATCCTTGGATTTTCATATTGATTTCTCATACTAGTTTAGATGCATTTAATTTTCATTTTGCTCTACTTTCATATTGATTTCATGCTTAGTTTAGAAATGTTTGAAAAAATGTCAAAATTTTCTTTTTCTAGCTTAGTTGGTTTTGATTATGATAATAGGAGAACAAGGATGAGTAGGCCATCCAACACTTGATAGTTTGATGTTTCCTTGTAGGCACATGTCTACCAAGAGAAGCTACGGTTCTCATGCACTCTACGACGAGCACATGTCGCCAAGTAAGAGCCAGATGTTATCCCCATTTTGTGGATAACTAAGGAGATTATGTCTCGAGGCCCTTAGGTTGCATATATGGGGTGCCGAGAGACTACATGACCAACGATACCCTTTTGCACAGTTGAAAAACCCACTCACCACCACAGATGGTCATAGATTTACAGATGGCATCCACCACATCAACTGGCTTCTGGAAGGCAGTGGGCCTTGCTCCATGAGGTACAAGTCAGTATTATGGTGAACATCATTTTAATATTTAATCCATTTGAGTATGTTGTATCTTAGATTGCTCTAGATTTCATGATATATGCTTGGACATTATGCCTTTTTCCTTGCTTCACCTTGGTGGTTGGCATTTTTCCCTAGTAAGTGGTCTTCCTTGGGATGGGTTTGGTACTAGGAACTCCCTTAATGAGCTATCATACCGTTCCCTACCATACTTACCGCATTGCATCATTATTCCCCTCCATTTCCTTATCTCTTGGGATTTTAGGGTGCATTGACCTAAGAAGGGGTTATCCCTAGTTCTATGGGAAGAAGGGGTTGAAGGCCTAGAGGGATTGATGTTGGGTAAAATGTAAAATCCTTGTATAAACATTCTATATTCTTTGCCTAAGGATCACCCAAGAAAGCAATGAAACACTTATCTTTGAGTAAAGGGGACCCAAAATATAATAAAGAATGCTTAAGAGGTTAGTTGAAGGATATGAGGTCTCATCACGAGCTGACCTATCACGTCCATGAATATCTAGTGGTATGACATTTCCATCATCTGGTCACCAAACCAGGGTAATGGCTCTTAGTTGCATGACTGAGAGAAAGGGGGTCCCATCACGAGCCAACCTTCTCATTTACACTAGGTGTTTGTGGGTGACATTTCCATCATCTGGTCACCACGCTAGGGCAATGATCTTCAACCCGTCCTTATGCTATATTGAAAGAAAATAAAAAGATAAAAAGATAAAAGGAAATTGATGGGTTTGGAAAAAATGCATTGCGGATGAAGGTACCACACACCCTCTACAAAGGCACCCATGAATGAGACAATACCAACCCCTTGTATGTCATGATCCCTACACCCATTGATTCTTGACCCCAACCACTTCATCCACTTTACATGGCTTAGAGAGGGATCTCTTGGAAACTCTCCTTGACCTAGGGAAATATCTACCCAATAGGACACCTCGTCAACCCTCCCATATTCAAGCTTGACAAGTCTTTTAGTGTCCTTGAGAAATTAATTGTTTGATATAGTGATCTTTGATGCACATGCTTAGGTGGATTATTTATTGATTGGATTCATTTATCATGATGTTATGACTTGAGATCCTTGGATGGCATGCTTATTTGTCTTTGCAGGACCTAGTTGGTGAACAATTTTGGGAGAACAAGCCTAGCTTGGGCTTCCATGGGGCTACAAGCCCATAGGTTGGATGCCAAGGGCCCACATTCTGGATGAGAAATATCAAACTTGAAAGGTATTGAAGATGAATTGGACAACATAGCCTATCTCCCACATGCCAAATGTTTTTCCTAGGAGAGGCAAATATCACTCCTAGAGGCATGATGTCACCTAGGAGGGTTAGGGATTGGTGGTGAGGCACCACTCATTTACACATGGAATTTTTGAGGAGAAGAGGGTATTCACCATGAGGAGATTGTCTAGATGCTTGAAATGTGGCCTTTGGAGGCCTCCCCATTCTTCTCCAACACCAACGACTTCTTCCAAGTGGCAAAACCTCCCCTAAAGGGGAGACATCCATGTAAAATTAGGGTTTATTTGTGCAAAAGTGAAAATTTAGATGAATTTTTTAATATTACTTTTTTAAAGGGGGAAAGATTAGGGTTTTTTACCCCTAGTCATGTGGTTTACCCCTTAATTTGTGGACAAGTCACCTTGGTGACATTTTGTATAAATAAGAGATCATAAGATCTCATTTTAACATAACTCTCCCTCATTGTGAGAAGTATTGGTCTGAAATTTTTGCTATATTTGGAAAAATTGTCTCTTTTGGCTCTTGTTTAAGGTTATCTCTTGATGTTATGGTTGATGGGAGTGATGCACTAGCCTTGGAAGGCTTGTCTCTTGCTATTGTGGTGGATTATCTTGGAATTTTTCCTTGAATTGGTATGGTCTTTACTTTCATGCTATCATTTGTTTCAATTCAAGGTTATTGTGATAGGAGCGAGGTGGGAAGTATAAGGGAATACACCCCCACCATAGTCATCGTCATTTTATGCTTCATCTTATTGGTTAAACAAGGGTTTGCTAAGAGAAGTATAAGGGCATACACCCTCTTAGCCTAAACCCTAGCTAGAAAAACTTGCCTTGGGAAGTAAAAGGGATTACACCCCCAAGGAGGTAGATTCTCTATCTCTTTATTTTCTCGACCCCATTAACCCATTAATTGAGAGCACTAGTAATTTATTATTGCATTGGAGAAATAAAATATTGCATCGAGAAACATGATTTTTGGTCATTTTTACTTCTTGCAAAGTGGATTATATTCCTTGTGCCTTGGGAACCTCACAACCACTAAGGCATCCCCATCAAGGGGCTACTTCTTTCTGCTGTTATAAATTACATCTTCATCCATTAGGGCTGCATAAACCCTAACTCATTTGCTTGAATAACTCTCTTATCAACCATTGGATTTTGCTCAAAGTTTGCACACTTATTCTTCTTGGTCTAACACACTTTTTGGAAAATTTTTAGGGGATTTCAATGACTGATTTTATTGCTGTAATAAATTTAATTTTACAGCCATAAGGATGATATAATTTTCTGTAGACAAGTGTTTACAACAACCTTATCTTTTCATGTTAGAATATTGGTTTTTGTCTTGAGAGTAGCTAGTCATTTACTAGTTTTTCTCTTGCATTTTCTACTTGATCTCTAGCGTTTATTGAGCAGATTATAGTACCATATTATTGCTGATATATAATGTTATATATTTTTTCAATTTAGGGACAACAATATTAACTTTATGATCCAACTAACATACATCATTGCAAAGTGTTTTTTCTTGTGTCTCGGGCAGGTATTTCACCATTTTCAAGTTACTCAACATACTTGGAAACCCTTGGACATTACTAAGACTTCATTTCGAAAATTTCACTCCACTTAGAATTGAACTCTAGGGGATTCTCTTCCATATCTATCCATATCCATCTCATTCCCCCTAGGGTCGTCGGGATCACCTCCCTAGAGTAACCTAGTCACCCTTGAAGTGCGAGACCTACATCGAGGTGAAATTAGGTGTAGGATTCCCAAGTTGTAGAAATTCAATTGTGGTTGGGTTGGGCTTTACCCAACCCACAACTTGCGATATAACAGTCACAACCCAATACAAACCACAACACGCTGATTTTTCCTACAACTATCCCAATCCTCCAGCTCTCTTCCCCTCAACCTGCACAACCCAAGGAATGGGATCCCACTTCACTGAAAACAGTCCCTTAGGCCTTCCCACTTGCCTCCAAGGATCTGACATAGGTTTGATATGAATCTCTCTGAAATCCAAGGATGTTAGTTACAACTATAAAACTCACAACAACAACTCGCTTCTCTAGGGAAAACTCTCACACATAAAATTCAGTCTACACGATTAAAAACTTGCTTCTTCATGCATTTCCAATTCCAAAAAACTACCAAATATTCACACTATGGTTTCCTTCAAGATCCAACACTCCGCACTCCCTTGTTGTCCCAAAAATTACATGTAAAAACTGCTCTCCTTTCCCATACGAATTTCCTAACTGTAAAAACTACTCTCTTTTCCCATACAAATTTTCTTTTCTCCCATGCATGTTGACTCTACTGATTCCCATGGTTGATTGTACTCAGCCCCCATGCTGTCATGAACTATTTGAAGTGA
>ML818509.1:51494-66091 GCA_009831015.1 Picea engelmannii | reverse complement strand
AGATGTGGCTCTAGGAACTCCAACTTTAAAAATGGAGCATTGCACACTTATAGACAAATTTATACATTCAAATTTCTTCAAAATTTGTGGGTACACCTCTTGCATGGTCTCCTCATGCTTCAACATAGAGTCTTTAGGACCATAACACTTCTGTTTAACCCTTACCAGGTTGATGGATTTTTTCCTGAGCACTTTGTCTTTATAGTCCAGGATGTGTACTGGTTCAACCCCAAAGTCCCCTTCATTCTCCACCTGGATCACGGTCCAATCAATTGCATGTTTAGGATCAAACACATATTTCCTCAATAAATATACATGAAATACATTATGAATTCTCATGGATGCAAACAACACAAACATGTATGCAATTGGGCCTATATTATTTAAAAATTCAAATGACCCACAATATCTCGCTGCCAACTTTGGGAAACTTCCCAATCTTAGCGAGCTCTTGTTAGATTTTACTTTTACAAATGCTCACCCAGTTTGAATTCCATGTATGCCTTGATTTTATCTGTATAACTCTTTTTCCTATCCCATGCAACCTTCAAATTTTGCCTGATCTTGACCATTTTCTCTTCCATTTCCTTTAGCAACTCTGGCTCAATAACTGCTCTGTCTGCTGGGTTGTCCCAACTTACTGGAATGTTGCATTTTTTTCCATACAAGGATTCAAATGGGCTCATATTTAACAATTCCTGATACCCATTATTATAAGCAAACTCAACTAGATGAAATTAGTCTTTCCACTTGTAAGGTTTGTCCATTACATACATTCTCAACATATATTCAATTATCCGGTTAGTCCTTTTTGTTTTCCCATTTGACTGTGGATGATATGCTATACTGAAATTCAAGTTAGTTCCAAATCCCTTCCAAAAGTTATAAGTGAACTTGGGATCTATATCTGACACTATTGCCTTAGGCACACCATGTAGCCTAGCGATTTGCTTCATATAAATCTCTGCAATATTGGCTGCCTTGTGAGTCATTTTTCACTAGTATAAAATGTGCATCCTTTGTAAGTTTGTCCACCACTACCATGATGGAATCATGCTGCCTTGCTATTCTTGTAAACTTGGTGGTGAAATCTATTGTAACTACCTCCCACTTCCATTTAGTACATGGTAAAATAAATTTGTAATGTATTTCAGTTATATAATGTGCTCCTAACCTCATACATTAGGGGGCATCTGTTATAACCCAAAAATTGTTCACCTATATGAAATTCATAGGTTTACCAAAACACACCTCACACAATATGGGTACCATTCATTCCACCCACTCCACATCATTTTACACCATCATGGCCTAAGGAAACACATATCATAAAGTCATGAAACTCATTTTTTGACCGTTTCCGCTTGGAATGATCTAAAAAGTAAAATAAATTAAATTGGTCATGCATAAACCATAAAAGTAATTATTAAATTTGATTTGGTCAATAAATCATTATTTTATTATGACCATGTCAAAAGTTTTAACCACTATTTTGCTTATAAAAACCAAGAGGTCACTCAAGTTCTCATCCATCATCCATTCAAGTAAGCACATGTTGTTGAATTTGCTCTAGATCTCAAGAGACTCTTTTCTCTCTTGATAGAATTTTGAATATTAACCAAGCTACTTGTAACTATAGGAAATGGGATCAACCACTCATCTAGGAAGTAAAACAACCCTCCCAAGGAGGAGGTTATTGGAGGCCATCTTCTTTAGAATCTTCTTCACAGGTGTATGCATTTTCTTTCATTGGGTAATGAAAAATTCTTTTATTCCTATTAAGCTTTCCATTTTGGTTTTCATTTGTTTATTTCCTTTCATGAATGATGCAAGCTTTAAGGTAAAAGATCTAGGTAGAGTTAGGGTTTGTAACTCTCTTTTCATTATTTTGCATGTTATCTAGCTCACAAACACTATATCTAGTAATTTGCTAACCCTTGTTGCATATTTATACCAACAAACCTCCTCATATCTATGCTGGAAATTAAGTAGTTTTTTGGTTCCAAGTTGAATCCCCGATGATGCAAATCTTGGAGCAATAAATGATCATGATTCTGGAATTCAATATTCGTGTTCTTCAAATGTGTTAAAATATTCCCCATATGTGACTTAGGTTCAACATTTTTGTTCTCATTTTCATCATGATTTCCTTGGGTCACAATATCATTTTTAGGGAACCTCTCATCTAGGGTATGTAATAACACAACTTCCATGGAATTTTGTGATCGTTCCATCTTTTAATCCATCAACTTTTCCATTTTTTTCTTCAACTTACATATTTTGATCCATCAACTTTTCCATATTTAGATCCATTAAATTTTCCATTTTATCTTCAATTTTACTTTTAAGAATTTTTTACAAACATGCCAAATCAACATTTTGAACACATTATCACACATGTCATTAAATTTGTTCCTTAATTGGGATACCTAGTTCTGTAAGTCTTCACATTCTTCAGTAGTAATGGATGAGTTCTTTAGAGGTTTAGAAGGTGTAGAATGTTTTCCACCGCCTCTTTCCATGTGAGCCTAAAATAATATTTACTTAGATTCGTCCTCTATTTTCTCTTTACCACACATTCTAAATAAACTCAAACAAATTTTCCAATAAAAAAATATACAAGTTCCAATTTAACATACCTTTTTAAAAACTTGATTTGGAGGCTGTTCTGCAGGTTGACCTTGCACTTGATATAAATTTGAAATTTTTTCACCTCTGAGGCTCTCGGACTTAGAATAGATAAGGATGTCATCCAAGAACACAATGACAAACTTATCTGGATAATTTCTAAATATGCCATTCATTAGGCACATAAAGACATTGGTGCATTGGTCATTCCAAATGACACCACTACAAATTCATAATGTCCATACCTAGTTTTAAAGGCTATCTTATTGATGTATTCTTCCTCGATTCTTACCCGATGGTATCCTGATCTCAAATCTATCTTTGAAAATATCTTTGCTCCTCTTAGCTAATAAAAGAGGTAATCAATTGTGGGTAAAGGGTATTTTTTCTTCATAATGGATTTTTTCAGTTGTTTAAAGTCAATACACATCCTCAATGTTCCATCCTTGTTTTTAACAAAGAGTATTGGAGCTCCCCAAGATGAAATGCTTGCGCATATGTACCCTTTCTTCAACAATTCCTCCAAATACATTTGTAATCATTTTAATTCTGGTGTACTTATTATGTAAGGATTTTTTGATACTGGGGCAACTCCTGGTACTAAATAAATAGAGAAATATATCTCTCTTTTTTGGTAATCCTGGTATTTCTTGGAATACATCTTCAAATTCTTGCAATACCGAAAAATATTCAAGGCTTGGCCCTTTGGTATTTTATGGCTCCTCCATATGATCTGCACACAATTGACAACCCTTCCTAAAACATCTCTTCAACTATAAGTTTGAAATATCCCTTATATAAATGGGTCTTGGAATTCCTTTCACAGTGTTTTCCTTTACTTCTTAATCAAGACATGAAAATGTCTTGTTATGACAATCTAGGACAACATGATGTTTGGCAAACCAATCCATTCCAATTAGGATATCATAAGAGCCTATTGGAATGATATTCAGATAAACGTTAGTAATCACTCCATTCTGACTTATTGGACAACCCATAACAATCTCATTAATCCTTCTTTTGGTTTTAGTGGCTAACTGAACCAAACTTGATTTTTCCATCTTACCTTTCTCCAAGTGCAATCTCTCCACTATTTTAGGATCAATGTAACAATGGATTACTATTGAATAAATTAAAATAAAAACATGATGATCAATGATCTTACCTTCTATTTCAATCATATGGGATTGGTGTTCTTGTTGTTAATGTTCTAAGGCTGCACATATTCTTGGAATATTTATTCTCATGTCTTCTAGTGTAGTAGCCTTTTGGATGTTGTGCATGGTCTTCATTTGTCTTCTCTATGAGAGAAATCCTTGTACATGTGATATTTTTTGCATGCCCAACATTTTATTGGTGGTCTTCCCCTTTTTCCCAAGGAGTCTTCCCTCTTGGATTCATTCTTAGTAGACTCATCTTGCTGATTTTTATTAGGGATGTTTCCATTGAAAGGAGGTTTGAATCCTTTCATTCTCTGATCATATTTCTTCTTCTTCTTATCCCTCCAAGACTTATGAAAATATTCTTTGTCCTTTATTTGTTCATACATGTACTTATCCTTTCTAATGGTCTCTTTCAAAGTTATGGGCTCATCATATTGAATCCTTTCTTTATAAAATGATGGAATTCCACTCAAAAACCTCTGTATCTTTACCGTCTCATGCTTGATAAACCCTACATACCTAAGAAATACCAAAAATTTCTTTTCATATTCTTTCATGGTCATGCTTCCCAAATGGATTTCAAAGAAATATTGCATTTTCTTGTCATATAAGTGCTATGAAAGATACTCCTTCTGAAAATATCTCTTGAACTGCTTCCAATTCATCATGTTCTAATTAATTTGCTCAACTTGCTTCAACTAATCCCACCACATAACAACTTTCCCATGCAAATGGTATGTGGAAATTCTATCTTCTAGGTTAGATAAGTAGTTGTGCAACTAAATATACTTCTTGATTCCAAACAACCAAACTTCAACATTGTCTTCCATTTTTCTTTCACCATCAAAGGATGGTGGATTAAGCTTCCTCAACTCTCCTTGCAAACTATCCAATTCATGTCTTCTTCTTTGGTTCCTAACAAGAGACACTTATATACTGCTTATGGAGTGTTTATACACATAAAATTTCCTTGTTGAGTAAGGAGGTGAGTGATGTTTATGATTTTTTCTATCACTTATTGAATGACCGACTCTTCTATAGTTATATATTCTTTCATGATGTATTCCTTCTTCTTTCTGTCCTGGGTCTGATCCATTCTTTTTTTTCATCTTCAACTAATTTAGGCTTTTATCTGAGCATTTATTTAATTTTTTTCTCTCATAATATTCTCATTGTCTGCTTTGTAACTCTTCACTTCTATTTTCAAGATTCTGATAGGTGGTAATGAGCTTGGAAACTCATCCACTACTATGTCAACAAAATTCTTTAACAGTTCTTGAATTTCCTCAGGAAAATATTCCATTGAAGTACTTGTAAGGATAACCCTCGACTTCCTCACTACAATAAATTGCATCTCCTGTTCCTTCTTAACTTCATTCATGAGTTCCTTCCCACTCATGAGAAGTATGCTCGTGCTAGCTTCACCCTTCAATTTCTTCTCTTCCATTGGAAACAACATGTGTGTCCTACCATTCTTCTCTAGGGTGTAAGTATTTATTCTCCCATCGTGAATGACATTCCTGCCATACTGCCATGGTCTTCCCAACAAAACATGAGATACATCCATGGGAATCACATCACATAGAATTTCATCTCTAAACCCTCCTATATTAAATTCAACTAGGCATTGTTTAGTTACTGTTACTTGGTGACCTTTTTGCAGCCATGAGACTTTCTATGACGTCCGATGTACAATCGTCTCCATCTCTAAATTCTCCAGCATTTCCATGGATACTAAGTTATAAATGCTCCCACTGTCAATTATTTTCATGCAAACTCTGTCCTTAGTCTTGCAAGCTGTCCTAAACAAACTGTTCCTCTATGCTAGCCTTTCAATTTCTGGCTCTCGCTTTAAGATAATTTTTTTTTATCATCAAAGATCTGCCATATTCCACACCTTCTGCCTCAACATATCACTTATGTGCTTCTGAAATGTGATCTTCACCTCCTTGTTCCTTTCTCTCGGGACATTCCAAAGACATGTGTCCTACCTTTCCACATGCATAACACTTTATCTCACCTCCTCTACCTCTTCCTCTTCCTCTGGGAAAAGATTTTCTGCCACCACTCTGCTTTCCTCTGGAAATCCCCCCTCTCTCAGAGTGACTATGTGGTTTCTCCGCCTAGCCTTTGGGATTCTGTGCCTTTTCCTGGGAAACTCCTTTGGCTCTGTTCAAGATTCTACCTTTGTTTTTTTGAATCTATTTCCTGGCCAACTTCTCTTATGCTTTCATCGCAATATGATACAAATCCTCTACTGTCATAACTGTCACCATGCTGATTTCATCCTAGATATCATATCTCAGGCCGTTGATTTACTTGGAAAATGTTTCTTCATCTCTCTCTCTCTCTCTCTCTCTCTTTGTCCATCCTTGATGTTCAATTTGTAGAACTCCTATGTGTACTCCTTCATAGTCATCCCTTTCTGTCTCAGGTTCTGCATCCTCCTGAACAAATTTATCTGGTAATCTTTGGGTATGAATTTCTCCTTCAACTTGGCTACCATTCTATCCCAACTCTTAATCTTTTGTTTTCCCTTTCTCCTCCTATCGACCTACAGTTCATCCCACCACAGTGCTGCATGTCCTTTGAACCTAGTGATGACATGTCTCACCTTTTTCTCCTCCTTGACATCTTCATAGTCGAAATACTTGTCCATTACTTGTATCCAATCAAGCAATTATTACGTGTCTAAATTACCTTCATACATTGGGACGTCGATCTTCGATCTGCCCCCCAACTTGATAACCGATTTTAGCAAGCGTTCTTCTGCAACATCCTCGACTACAAATTCGTCAACTTCCACTTCTTCATTTTCTGCATCGCTGACCTTTCTAGCATTAGGTGCTCTCCTTTGTGTTGTTTCCATGGCATCCATCCTTGCACACAGTTTTCTCATCTCCCTTTCCATAGCTCTATTTTCTACGAGCGACTCAACAAGTCTTCTAGGAGACATTGTGCTAATGTATCTGATACCTCTCATCGATATCAACCTACTTCTTTTTCTATAGAAATCAATTATGTATATTCTCTGATATCACTCTAGCGCAGACCCTCTTCCCCCTTTGGGACTACGCGAACTCTCGGTCTTGTATCTTCAAACTCCTGATTTGAATTGACTCTTCGAGCCTTGAACAAACCCCAAATTTGCAACACACAGAGGTCCCTTTTGTGTTACTCGCAGGGTCGGACTACCCATGCCTTTTCCTTTGACGCTCTTGACAACACTCAATTTCGGGAGTACTAACTCCACGCTAGACATTTTGCTTAGGTGACGACGGGCTATGACCATGGGTCAACCCTTCGCGAATTTAGGCTTCATAAATATTACAAGATCTACCTTCATCTCTTCCCGAAACGCTCTTCTATGAATTTATGGATTTTTTCCCCGTGTCTCCTACACAACCAAGGATTGTGATTACTTCACAACTCTGCAAGTTCATGAATATTCCATTTCAACACCTCCAAATTTCATGAAATATGAAGTGCCAAATTCCATTACGAACACCCTCCATGTAGTTCTCCCAGATCTTACGGTCTAGAATTATTTTCCTCCTTCCAGAACGGATCTCGTTCATGGATTTTGGTGAAAACCTCAAGGATTATCCTCCTTGAAGATTTTCTGTCCCTCTCCCTCCTGATCTTGTCTTCCTTGAGGTTCTTCGTCCCTCAAAATTATTTCTTCGACACTTAGTCAAAATCTTCGACCTGAACATGTCTTGCAACAGGTCCTATTCTGCACTCAACTTCCTAGTGTATGATTTCACATTCTTTCACGACTTTTCTCCAACTTCTTCTCCGCGACTAAAGTCACGCTACTCCTCCTGGGATTACGGTTCTGAAACTCTATCACACACTCCTTGTAGACATATATGCACTCCTTGCATGCATAAGTTCACACTGTCTCTTCTGAGCTTTCAATTCGAAATAGACTCTCTCAACACACTCCTTGCGGACACTATGCACTCCTTGCACTCGCTCGTAGAAGAGAAACAATTGAAACTTATTTAAAATCTCACAGATTCATACATCTTGCCATGTAAATGCATATATAGATACAATAAAAATAAACAATAAAGATTTGAAAACAAAATAGAAAGTCTACCATTCACTCATTCAGATAGACGGATCAACATCATACATTTGGGACAATGTTCCTCTGTTATATTCATTCAACTGAAAATTACATGCATTTATACACTGCTTCTCGATAGCTCTCAGCTCCTTGCTACAATGTCAATGGCTCTTGATAACTAGAGTGCCAACAACAACAAAAACAACAAATATCCGCTATCAACAACCTCTTCCAGGCCACAATACAAATCTTTATACAAGAGGTGCTCTTTGAGCCTTTCCCTCCAACTACTCTATGCTATCTTATCGAATTAAAATCTTTCAACTAATTAACATTTATTACAATAAATATCTGAGTCAGACATATAAGAGAAAAAGATCCATTCATGTACAACAAGCCTTCACATTAAAGAAAAATTACACTCCCTCATCGATCTTATGTGAGGGCTCAGCCTCCGATCATTAAAGATGCTCATAATCAAAATCTTCCCCAGATATTATATTTAATTACACCAACTTTGAAATTCAAAATAATTCAAAATACACGCTAGTGCACCCATCTGTCCTCTGCTTGTGCTTTTTTGGCGATGCTCTTGCATCACAAAGCATAATGGTACTCTAGGGAGAATGTAGAGGAAAAATTTCCTCACCTTATCTAGTAAATATTTTGGGGACCAAAAGCCTCCCTAAATGGGGAGGTATGATTTGGGTTGTATCATTATATTATTTTTCATCTATATTGATGATTTTAGAGTGGAAAAATTGGAGGAATCAACTTGCAAGGCTATTTTAGTGTTAGGTCCTAGTTTGGAAAATTGGGGTCCAAAACATTCCAGAGCCATTTTGAGGCAATAAATGACATTTTTTGAGGTTCCAGTGTTTGAATCCTATGCGCACACCCTTTAAAGTGTTCTAAACTTTTATACCTTTCCAACGGTGCAAACTGTGCCTTAATCAGAGCTCATATGCAGAAATTATGCCTCTCACAAGTTGACCTACCTTATTAACCACCATAGTACGGGTGGATGCCATGTCAACCTCCCCTTACTCAAATACATGGGGCTATCCACATGTGGAATTTTGAAGATATTATTGAAGGTCCAAACCTTATCACTAATTGAGGATTGAGGAAGTCAAAACCTTATCCCTAGATGACTATCAGACTATGTTAAATACCAGGAGAATAAGGGGTTTCATTCTTTAGCATTGTATTGTTCCATAATTGAGCATAGCAAATATGAGTGGTATTTGAGAGTATAATAAAGGAGGAGAGATTCTATAGCAACCATATGGGCTACAATGTCGAAGGAAACTCCACTGAGAGTTCCTCTTTCTTTGTACTTTTATTTGAAGAAAACAGAACAGAGTGACCTCTCCTTCTAGCCGAGTTTTCTCCCACATTGGGTTTCCCATGTTATATCTTATGTTTATTTGTGGATGGTGTGTGAGTATTTATTTATGTTCTCTATTTTTCACATTTCATCTATTTCATACATTGTAAGTAGAAAAATAGTAATTAAGGAATTTGAGATCTAAAGGAAATTAACCTTCACAGTAAAGATTTTAGTATTTTTGTTAGATCTGTTGTGACAAACTATCCAGTGGAATATCGACGCTAACTTTTAGATCATTAAGATGGTAGGGCTAGTGCATGGATCCAAAGAAGTAAATATTTCCTATGATGAGGCCATATGGTTCATGACTCCTAAAACAAGAACCCATGTAGATAGTGAGGAAGAGATAACAACAAGTGCATGACCTATTTCCTTGCCTTTGCCTTTACCACCTTGTGGATTTTCAGTTTTCTCAGCTTTCTTCTTGATATTGTAAGGTGCATTGATATTATTCCTCTCAAGAAGGTGGGTCATATGATCAATTTTCTTCCTCATGCATGCATGTTCTTCATGATTGGGTTTCTTTCATTAAGAACATATCACCTTATCCTTCTTTGTTTTTCTAATTTTAGAGTTGGAGGACTCTGTATATTTTGGATTGCACTCCTTCTTTTGTTCTTGGTATTTCTTGCCTTTGAATTGTTGTTTAAGTTTGTGGCTAGTCTTTTTTCCCTCATTTGTAGTAAGTGCATGACCTTTGTTGTCTCCAGGGAACCCATTTTAACAAGTTTATCTTGCCCATGGGTGGGAGAGGCAACAAAATTATCCAATGAAGGCATCTTCCAAGTAGCTTCAAATGTGTTGCATAGAAAGTAGAAAAAAAATATGAGTATTTAGGACCAAGTTTGGACAGAATTCAAAGAATGAGTTTCTCTTACTTCTTGTCTATGCCACATTATTTTATTTGACACAATACTAATTTAAAATTGGTGAATAAATCCTGGACAGTGTCAAAGCTACTCAGGCTCAAATTGATGAGCTCATTCTCCAACTGATGTCTTCGTAACACATCCTACTTCTTGAAGAGTCCTTAGAGCTTGGTCCATACTTCATTGGGTGTTTTTGTAGATTCGATGTGGAATAAGAGGTTGGGAGAAATAGAAAGACATAGAAATCCATATGATTCATTCCTTCGATTATATAATTTTTCCTTTTCAACAATGAAATTTGACTTGGTCTGAATTCCCATTGTGAAAAATTATAGGCATTTCCTCTGCAAGAGAATAACCACATGTGTCTTCCATTCATAGTAGTTCAATCCTGTGAGGATTATTTGCTGAGATTGATCCATCTTATTTGGTGTACTCTAAATTGTGTCTTCCACCTGAAAACCTGGATACTACTCCCTTATATTCCCTCAATATCTAGTAGAATGTAAGATTTGGCTGATCAACCTACACTCAACCCACAAGAGGATATTGAGAATCTAATTAAGAAGCAATACTATTAAGAATTTGAGACAAGAGAAGAATAATAATTGGATAACTGTAATTCTCATTAACCTGTCGGAAGAAAAATAATCATCCAAAGATGAAAGAATACAATACAAATAAATTGAATGCAATATAATTGAATTAGTGCTCATGCAACTATGCTATTCTTAACTAAATGTAAAGCATGCGAGAACATGCCCTAATTAGCCAATTGCACTTTCATGAGGGAATTAACTTGGCTTTTACTAGCTAAGTGGAGTAAACTAGCTCCTAGAAAATAAGTTATACTCAAGTGCGCACTTATTCCTAGAAAGTAAGATCTAAACCGACAATGGAGGAAAGAAGCATTCCTACCCCTTGAAAAGTGGAAATTTCCTAAGATAAATCCCTATAATTAAGGGATGAAGCTCAATTTCACTCTTGGAGAGAGAAAATTATGCATGTGAGGAAAAATGATGCATGTACACCAACAAAAACACATTTAACACAAGTATTTAGGATATATACCCATTACTCCCTCAAGGATAAACACACACAATCTTTTAAGCATGCCACTAGGTGGCTGTAAGGCCGAAGTTTTATAGTGTTATCATTTTCCAAGTAGATAGAGACCAAAAATGATAGAGTGGAGAGATGAAGGAAGAAACTGAGTCATTTGAAGATGAAAATCATGGAGGATTTCATGGTCTTGTCAATGGAATAGGGATGAAAGTGGGGTGCAAGCACAATTATCCCCTTGGTCTGAATCTCCCTCATTTAGCATCAAGCGAATTGAAGGGGAACCATTCCATTCGTTCATTCATTTTTCACAGTTGACCACTATTGCAATAAGGGATTCATTATCAATATGCTAAGTTGGTGGTTTTTAATACATTCAAAAATCCATGAGAGTTAGAGAGAAACAAAGGGCTAGTTCGACCCCAAACATGGCATCGCAAATAGTTACATAGAATGTTGGATTCATTAAGGACAAGATATTTTTTAAGTGTTTGAATTTCAAGGGGAAAACATTAATTTATACATTTATCAAAATCTCTTTGTTAATTTATGAGGGAAATATACTCCATGTGTTTAACCATGGTTGTTTTATTGCAAATATGTAAAATGTATTCTTTGGTGGGGCATGGAATAATCAAGTTTAAACTTTGGTACACATAAAATGATCTATAAATGAGGGAATTATATCCCACACTCACTTCACTAACACAAATCCTCTATGGAATTTACTTTTTTTCTTTATTCCTATACCCTATACAAGGATCTCTATTCTTCTGATGGCTGCAATCCTCATTCTTGGGTGTTACTTGTATGCAAAAACCAAATACAAAATTCTATATTCATTATTCTTCGGTAGGAATGTGAGGGTTGTATGTTGGCTGGATCCAATATTAAGTGTTTTGTTGTCTTATGTAGTGTTGATTGAAAACTCATCTTTCCACCATTGACTCTATTTTTGAGATGGGTTTGATGAGATTTCCCTATTGATTATGTTTCCAAAGCCAATGATCGTCAATCTCTTCAAATGAACTATGTTGCAATAAATCAACCTTTAAAAAAACTATAAATCCCAAACAACATATTATAGAAATACAAATAGGCTAGGTCCATGCCTCTTCATTGTTGTTATCACCAGGAAAGAACACAAGGATTGGATTTGCTTCTTTTCTTCAAGGTTTGATTCTTAATGCAATTTTGAGTCACTGCTTGGTTTACTAGTTTAAGATAGCCATAATAATGCCCATCATCTAGAAGTAATCCATGCTTGGGAGTTTGGTGCCAAAGGATTAACCTATCCTTTGTGTGCTCCAACTGTAGACCTAAAAGTAGACCCAGATTAATCATTACCATCTCTAAATTCCTTCTTTCATCATTCTCCCATGCAACTTTCTCTACCAAATTCTTTGCATAACAATATTGGTTTTGTAATGAGACCTACCAAGGAATACAATTAGACCACCTTTATAAGTTTCCACTACTACCTACATATAATTTATATTTATATATGATAATAGTGTTGTTAAAGTGAAGGTAAATCAATGAGTATGGCATGAGGGTGTAAACCAAGCTAATAGAAGTTGATGGAACATTGGATTCTCATCGATGTTGATCATCATATAGTCTAACTAATTATATTTCTAGAATGGCTCGAAAAACCCACTAATTTCACTACTTTGAATGTCATTGAATGACACCAAACTCTTTCTTGGGGTCGATGTGAATCTCTTGGTCGATTTATTGGATTTCATTCTTTTCCTGAGATCGATTGCTTACTTAAAAATTTGAATTTTTTTCTAGGATAGAACACATTCTACAACGAGTCTGTCTATTGAACTGGAAAATTGATCATTTAGCTGCAAATCAATTTATCCTTTTACCAATCAACTCAACTTAGAGACAAGTCGATTTCAATTTTGGGACAATGGAATTCTAGGTTGGTCGTCTTCTCCCCTTCATAGGTTGAATTCTCCATTGAGCAAATTGATACTATCCTACATAGATAAACTCATATTAGGTTGAATTGGTTTGTCAGTACCATCTCTTCTTCACTAGAAAATATATGTTTCATTTATTTCATTCATGCAATTCTAATTGATTCTCTATTGGTCAGTTTCCAATTGGAGTTGAGTCAACTTCCCTCTTGGAGATGCATTAGAAAGATAACCCAACACATTTTTTCCCCTCACTTACAACACATATCGCCTAATGAAAACACACATCATAAGCTGTAGGTCATTGAGAAAGAACACACAATTGGAGTGCACACCCCCCAATATCTAGGAGCGAACATATGAGTTGTAGGAGAGGTGTTCAGTCTCAGTCCTCCTTTGTTTCTATATACAAGCTTGTAAAGGGTTCCCATGACCTCACCAGTCACTAGCTTGGTGTTCTTTAGTGACATAGTTAGTAATTTAGATAATTTATTATAACAATTATTTCACAACAAATCTAGATCTCAAATTCAAGGAAGAATGGATGGTTATCATTCTATGGTTGTTGCCATTCACAATTTTTTCCAATGAAAATTATTTATGAGTGACATTAACATAATTACAATATGGAAATTTTATCATAACCAATAATGCAACTAATAGTGGCCATTAACCATGAATAAGTAGCAATGATATCACACAAAAAACTCTTCACCACAACCATGAAGAAATTTCAAAGAAAACCAAGACACAATATACACATATTTACCTTGGAAACCCAAATGGAAAAAACTAGCTTCAAGTTGTCCATGTTCAATCTATTTCAACAATATTTGATTATAATGTTTTCACGACTCTCTATGCCTCCTCCCTTTTCCGAAACACCCTTTTTGAGTGAAATTAAAGGGATAAATAGAGAGAGTTGGGGCAATGGGAAGGTTGATAAACATGCTCTTTCACTTCCCATTCCCCAGTCTATTCTCCTCTCTGATTCTATTTTTTTAATTTTTAATTAATCCATTTTTTTCTTCTCATTTTTTCTTGTTCCTCTTTACATTGAATTGTATTTTATAATTTTACTAACCCTCAATAATTTCCAAATTAACTTGCAGGTAATGAGTCTTACACACATTCATTAGTTCAAATCAATTTTGGATCACTTTCCTCATTGATCGTATTGACGTTTAATGAATCCAAGTTTAATGTTGGTATGTGTTCAGTGTGACCCTAGCACACTATTCCATCATGTAAAAAATTGTAACATACCCAGAACAAAAACCCCAAAATGATTTGATCTGAAACGTACCCACTCCTCAGGCACATCTAAATTCTCTCTCTTGGGATGTTTCAAATTTATGATACCAATTAATTAATAAAAAATCATGAAAGAAAATACAATAACAATACATGCAATAATCAAGATTCATGCTACACTATAAAATAAATGAACAATATGCCATGCACAACATTAACTAG
>ML818509.1:22127-51444 GCA_009831015.1 Picea engelmannii | reverse complement strand
TAGTAATTAAGGAATTTGAGATCTAAAGGAAATTAACCTTCACAGTAAAGATTTCAGTATTTTTGTTAGATCTGTTGTGACAAACTATCCAGTGGAATATCAACGATAATTTTTAGATCATTAAGATGGTAGGACTAGTGCATGGATCTAAAGAAGTAAATATTTCCTGTGATGAGGCCATATGGTTCACGACTCCTAAAACAAGAACCCATGTAGATAATGAGGAAGAGATACAAACAAGTGCATGACCTATTTTCTTGCCTTTTCCTTTACCACCTTGTGGATTTTCAGATTTCTCATCTTTCTTCTTGATATTGTAAGGTGCATTGATATTATTCCTCTCAAGAAGATTGGTCATATGATGAATTTTCTTCCTCATGCATGCATGTTCTTCATGACTGGGTTTCTTGCATTAAGAACATATCACCTTCTCCTTCTTTGTTTTTCTACTTTTACAGTTGGAGGACTCTGTATATTTTGGATTGCACTCCTTTTGTTCTTGGTATTTCTTGCCTTTGAATTGTTGTTTAAGTTTGTGGCTAGTCTTTGTTCCCTCATTTGTAGTAAGTGAATGACCTTTGTTGTCTCCAGGGAACCCATTTTAACAAGTTTATCTTGCTCATGAGTGAGAGAGGCAACAACATTATCCAATGAAGGCATCTTCCAAGTAGCTTCAAATGTATATTTTGTTGCATAGAAAGTAGAAAAAAAATATGAGTATTCAGGACCAAGTTTGGACAGAATTCAAAGAATGAGTTTCTCTTACTTCTTGTCTATGCCACATTATTTGATTTGAAGCAATACTAATTTAAAATTGGTGAATAAATCTTGGACAATGTCAAATCTACTCAGGCTCAAATTGATGAGCTCATTCTCCAACTGATGTCTTCATAACACATCCTACTTCTTGAAGAGTCCTTAGAGCTTGGTCCATTCTTCATTGGGTGTTTTTATAGATTCGATGTGGAATAAGAGGTTGGGAGAAATAGAAAGACATAACAATCCATATGATTCATTCCTTCGATTAAATAATTTTTCCTTTTCAACAATGAAATTTGACTTGGTCTGAATTCCCATTGTGAAAATGTATAGGCATTTCCTCTGCAAGAGAATAAACACATGTGTCTTCCATTCATAGTAGTTCAATCGTGTGAGGATTATTTGCTAATATTGATCCATCTTATTTGGTGTACTCTAAATTGTGTCTTCCACCTGTAAACTTGGATACTACTCCCTTATATTCCCTCAAGATCTAGTAAAATGTAAGATTTGGCTGATCAAATTGCACTCAACTCGCAAGAGGATATTTAGAATCTAATTAAGAAGCAATACAATTAACAATTTGGGAGAAGAGAAGAATAATAATTGGAGAAATGTAATTCTCATTAACCTGCCGGAAGAAAAATAATCATCCAAAGATGAAAGAATAAAATACAAAGAAATTGAATGCAATATAATTGAATTAGTGCTGATGCAATTATGCTATTCTTAACTAAATTCAAAGCATGAGAGACCATGCCCTAATTAGCCAATTTCACTTTCATGAGGGAATTAATTTGGCTTTTACTAGCTAAGTGGAGTAAACTATCTCCTAGAAAATAAGGTCTACTCAAGTGCGCACTTATTCCTAGAAAGTAAAATCTAAACCGACAATGGAGGAAATAAGCATTCCTTCCCCTTGAAAAGTGGAAATTTCCTAAGATAAATCCCTATAATTAAGGGATGAAGCTCAATTTCACTCTTGGAGAGAGAAAATTATGCATGTGAGGAAAAATGATGCATGTACACTAACAAAAACACATTTAACACAAGTATTTAGGATATACACCCATTACACCCTGAAGGATAAACACACACGATCTTTTAAGCATGCCACTAGGTGGCTGTCAAGCCGAAGTTTTACAGTGTTATCATTTTCCAAGTAGATAGAGACCAAAAATGATAGAGTGGAGAGATGAAGGATGAAATTGAGTCATTTGAAGATGACAATCATGGAGGATTTCATGGTCTTGGCAATGGAATAGGGATGAAAGTGGGGTGCAAGCACAATTATCCCTTGGGTTTGAATCTCCCTCATTTAGCATCAAGCGAATTGAAGGAGAACCACTCCATTCATTCATTCATTTTTCACAGTTCACCACTATTGCAGTAAGGGAATCATTATCAATATGCTAAGTTGGTGGTGTTTAATACATTCAAAAATCCATGAGAGATAGAGAGAAACGAAGGGCTAGTTCAACCCCAAACGTGGCATCATAAATAGTTACATAGAATGTTGGATTCATTAAGGACAAGATATTTTCTAAGTGTTTGAATTTCAAGGGGAAAAACATTAATTTATACATTTATAAAAATATATTTGTTAATTTATGAGGGAAATATACTCCATGTGTTTAAGCATGGTTGTTTTATTGCAAACATGTAAAATGTATTCTTGGGTGGGGCATGGAATAATCAAGTTTAAACTTTGGTCAACATAAAATGATCTATAAATGAGGGAATTATATCCCACACTCACTTCACCAACACAAATCCTCTATGGAATTTACTTTTTTTCTTTATTCCTATACCCTATACAAGGATCTCTATTCTTCTTATGGCTTCAATCCTCATTCTTGGGTGTTACTTGTATGCAAAAACCAAATACAAAATTCTATTTTCACTATTCTTCAGTAGGAATGTGAGGGTTGTATGTTGGCTGGATCCAAGCCTAAGTGTTTTGTTGTCTTATGTAGTGCTGAGTGAAAACTCATCTTGCCACCATTGACTCTATTTTTGAGATGGGTTTTATGAGCTTTCCCTATTGATTATGTTTCCAAAGCCAATGATCGTCAATCTCTTCAAATGATCTATGTTGCAATAAATCAACCTTGAAAAAAACTATAAATTCCAAACAACATATTATAGAAATACAAATAGGCTAGGTCCATGCCTCTTCATTGTTGTTATCACCAGTAAAGAACACAAGGATTGGATTTGCTTCTTTTCTTCAAGGTTTGATTCTTAATGCAATTTTGAGTCACTGCTTGGTTTACTAGTTTAAGATAGCCATAATAATGCCCATCTTCTAGAAGTAATCCATGCTTGGGATTTTGGTGCTAAAGGATTAACCTATCCTTTGTGTGCTCCAACTATAGACCTAAAACTAGACCCAGATTAATCATTACCATCTCTAAATTCCTTCTTTCATCATTCTCCCATGCAACTTTCTCTACCAAATTCTTTGCATAACAATATTGGTTTTGTAATGAGACCTACCAAGGAATACAATTAGACCACCTTCATAAGTTTCCACTACTAACTACATATAATTTATATATATATATATATATATATATATATGATAATAGTGTTGTTAAAGTGAAAGTAAATCAATGAGTATGGCATGAGGGTGTAAACCAAGCTGATAGAAGTCGATGGAACATTGGATTCTCATCGATGTTGATCATCATATAGTCTAACTAATTATATTTCTAGAATGGCTCGACAAACCCACTAATTTCACTACTTTGACTGTCATTGAATGACACCAAACTCTTTCTTAGGGTCGATGTGTATCTCTTGGTTGATTTCTTGGATTTCCTTCTTTTCCTGAGATCGATTGCTTACTTAAAAATATGATTTTTTTTCTAGGATAGAACACATTCTACAACGAGTCTCTCTATTGAATTGGAAAATTGATCCTTTAGCTGCAAGTCAATTTATCCTTTTACCAATCAACTCAACTTAGAGACAAGTCGATTTCAATTTTGGGACAATGGAATTCTAGGTTGGTCGTCTTCTCCCCTTCACAGGTTGAATTATCCATTGAGAAAATTGATACTATCCTACATAGATAAACTCATATTAGGTTGAATCGGTTTGTCAGTACCATCTCTTATTCACTAGAAAATATATGTTTCATTTATTTCATTCACGTAATTCTAATTGATTCTCTATTGGTCAGTTTCCAATTGGAGTCGAGTCAACTTCCCTCTTGGAGATGCATTAGAAAGTTCTCTCTTAGGATTCTTAGCTATGGAAAGTTCTCTCTCAATACCATTAATCTCATGTCCACATGCATCCCTCCCTTTCTGGAATAATCAATAATTAATTACATCTAGCCAACCATGGTTACTTTCCTTCAAAAATTCGTTTTCCCATCCCCATGAAAAACCAAGAATGAGTAGAAGGGTGAATTAGAGAGGAATGTTTCAAAAAATTATTTTTGAGTAAGAATGAATGGCCAACCCTCAAGAAAATCAAGAACAAGGTTTAAATATAAAAAAGAATAATGTGGCTTTCCCCTAAGAAGCTCACATAATCCCCTCTTTCTCTCAAAAATTCCAAGGTGAGTAAAATAAAACTAATTTAAAAATGTCATTGTCCATCTCGTAGCTAGTGATATATTTTATTATTAATAATGATCAAAGTATTACAATTCCTAGGAACTCTAACCCCTTTCAATTGTTCAAGCACTCTGATGTTTCATCAAATAAAAAAAATACATTATTAATATGGGGACTCAAAACCAGGGTATTGCATTCCAGTCCCCCTTATTTTGGCACCATCGTCAGTGCATACACAAAACATAAATCAAAATTTCAAAATTCTTCAAAAGTTCGCGGGTACTCTGTTGACATGGAATCTTCATTCTCCCAAGTAGCATCTTGAAGACCGTAGCAAGTCCGCTGAACTTTTACTAGTTCTATGACTTGTTTCTGAATCATTTTGAATTTTCTGTCCAATATGTGCATTGGATGAACCTGGAAGTCTCCTTTTGGCTCCACCTGAATCAAATTCCAATCAATAACATGGTTAAGATTATGCACATAATTTTTCAGCAAAGAGACATGAAACACATTATGCACATTCATGGAAGCAGACAATGCAATCATGTATTCAACTTACCCTATTATGTTCAATATCTCAAATGGACCACAAAATCTGGTTGCTAGCTTTGTACAACTGCCCAACTTTAATGAGATCTTCTTGGGATTCACTTTCTAAATAACATCCTCTCCCACTTTAAATCCTCTAGCTGTCCAGTTCTTATCTACATAAATCTTTTGTCTATCTTGTGTTTCTTTCAAATTATGCTTAATTTTAACCATGTAGTCTTCCATATCCTTGATATATTTTGGCCCATCTGTCTCTTGGGTTGTCCCAACTTACTGGAGTATTTCATTTTCTACCATACAAATCTTCAAATGGGCTCATCTTCAATGAAGCTTGATACCCATTATTGCAGGAAAAATTATCCAAATGTAAATAATCTTCCCACTTAGATGACTTATATATCACATACATTCTCAAGATGTCTTCAATTACTTGGTTGACCCTCTCCATATCCCCATCTAACTATCGATGGTAGACTGTGATGAAGTTCAAATTTGTACCAAGTATTTTAAATAATCCCCTCCATAAATTTGAAGTAAACTTTATATATTTGTCTAAGACAATTTCCTTAGGTATACTGTGCAACCTAGAAATCTCCCTCATGTAAATTTCTGCAATATTAGCTGCTATATGAGTCATTTTTATAGGGAAAAAATGAGCAGCCTTTGTCAATTTATCAACTAATACCATTATTGAATCATGTTGCCTTGCTGTCCTGTGAAACTTAGTGATAAAATCAATGGTTACCACTTCCCATTTCTTCCATGGAATTGAAAATGGATATAGCAACCCCGATGGGTGTATGTGATAAGCTTTCACTCTCTAACATTCCATGCATCTAGCAATGTAATAAATACCATCCTTATTCATCCCAGGCCAAAAGAATTGGTTTCTTACTATTGCAATTTTTTTCTAGTAACTAGGGTGTATGGCATATGGAACATTATGCATTTATTTTAACACCAAATTCCTAAGTTCTCTAGAACCATGAAGATAAATTGTATTTTTATGCATAACTAATCCATCTTCCTTCATCTCATACTCTTTAATTTTCTGATGTAACTTTTCCTACTGTAAACCTTCTTTTACGTTTAGGTAATGTTGGTATGTAACATCAATATTTAAAATTCTTCTATTTAAATATGAATTATGCATACTAATGGTTGTAGCATGCATGAAATGTACTCTTCTGCTGAGTGCATCGACAACTTTATTTTATTTTCCTTTGGTATGCTTGATGTCAAAGTCATACTCACTTAAAAATTCTAACTATATTATCTTCGTGGCATTTAAATTTGGTTTCTCAATAAGATATTTCAGACCATTATGGTTTTTTCATAATTCAAATCTCTTCCCCATGAGATAATACCTCCACATATTCAATGCATGAGCTATGGAAGCAAGCTCCAAATCACATGTGGCATAATTCCTCTCATGTTATTTAAGCTTTCTAGACTCATAACTAATGACACTTCCATTTTGAGTGAGGAATCCACCCATTCCTTTTTTTCATGCATCTGTACATACCACACAATTCTCATTTGGATCAACAATCTTTAAAATAGGTGCACTAGCAAGTAATTCTTTTAACAAATTAAAATTCTCTTCACACTTTGTTGTCCATTCAAATTTAATTCCCTTATTTTGTAAAGAAGTGATGGGATGAACAATCTTAAAGAACCCTTATATAAACCTTCTATAGTATCCGACTAATCCCATAAAATATCTGACTTCTGAAACATTCCTTTGTGAAATCCATCCTCTAATGGCTTCAATATTCTCTGGATCCATTGCTATTCCTTGTTCTGAAATAATGTGCTCCAAATAATGGATCTATTCTTGGTAAAATGAACACTTTCTTAACTTGGAATAAATTTGATGTTCCATTAGTACTTGCATTACCAACCTCAAATGATGCTCATGTTCTTCCTCAGACTTAGAATAGATAAGTATGTCATCCAAGAACACAATGACAAACTTATCTGGATAATTTCTAAATATGCCATTCATTAGGCACATAAAGACATTGGTGCATTGGTCATTCCAAATGACACCACTACAAATTCATAATGTCCATACCTGGTTCTAAAGGCTATCTTATTGATGTATTCTTCTTTGATTCTTACCCAATGGTATCCTGATCTCAAATATATCTTTGAAAATATATTTGCTCCTCTTAAATAATAAAAGAGGTAATCAATTGTGGGTAAAGGGTATTTTTTCTTCACAATGGATTTTTTTAGTTGTTTAAAGTCAATACACATCCTCAATGTTCCATCCTTGTTTATAACAAAGAGTATTGGAGCTCCCCAAGATGAAATGCTTGGGCATATGTACCCTTTCTTCAACAATTCCTCCAAATACATTTGTAATTATTTTAATTCTGGTGTACTCATTATGTAAGGATTTTTTGATACTGGGGAAACTCCTGGTACTAAATAAATAGAGAAATATATCTCTCTTTTGTGGTAATCCTGGTATTTCTTGGAATACATCTTCAAATTCTTGCAATACTGAAAAATATTCAAGGTTTGGCCCTTTGGTATTTTATGGCTCCTCCACATGATCTGCATACAATTGACAACCCTTACAAAAACATCTCTTCAACTATAAGTTTGAAATATCCGTTATATAAATGGGTCTTGGAATTCCTTTCACAATGCTCTCCTTTACTTCTTCATCAAGACATGAAAATGTCTTGTTATGACAATCTAGGACAACATGATTTTTGTCCAACCAATCCATTCCAATTAGTATATCATAAGAGCCTATTGGAAGGATATTCAAATAAACGTTAATAATCACTCCATTCCGACTCATTGGACAGCCTATAACAATCTCATTGATCCTTCTTTTGGTTTTAGTGGCTAACTGAACCAAACTTGATTTTTCCATCTTACTTTTCTCCAAGTGCAATTTGCCCACTATTTTAGGATCAATGTAATAACAACATGATGATCAATGATCTTACCTTCCACTTCAATCATATGGGATTGGTGTTCTTGTTGTTGATGTTCTAAGGCTGCACATATTCTTGGAATATTTCTTCTCATGTCTTCTACTGTAGTATCCTTTTGGATGTTGTGCATGGTCTTCATTTGTCTTCTCTACGAGGGAAATCCTTGTACAAGTGATACTTTTTGCATGCCCAACATTTTATTGGTGGTCTTCCCCTTTTTCCCAAGGAGTCTTCCCTCTTGGATTCATTCTTAGTAGACTCATCTTGCTGATTTTTATTAGAGATGTTTCCATTGAAAGGAGGTTTGAATCCTTTCCTTCTCTGATCATATTTCTTCTTCTTCTTATCCCTCCAAGACTTATGAAAATATTCTTTGTCCTTTCTTTGTTCATACATGTACTTATCCTTTCTAATGGTCTCTTTCAAAGTTATGGGCTCATCATATTGAATCCTTTCTTTATAAAATGATGGAATTCCACTCAAAAACCTTTGTATCTTTACCTTCTCATCCTTGATAAACCCTACATACCTAAGAAATCCCAAAAATTTCTTTTCATATTCTTTCATGGTCATGCTTCCCAAATGGATTTCAAAGAAGTATTGCATTTTCTTGTCATAGAAGTGCTATGAAAGATAGTCCTTCTGAAAATATCTCTTGAACTGCTTCCAATTCATCATGTTCTAATTAATTTGCTCAACTTTCTTCAACTAATCCCACCACATAACAACTTTCCCATGCAAATGGTATGTGGAAATTCTATCTTCTAGGTTAGATAAGTAGTTGTGCAACTAAATATACTTCTTGATTCCAAACAACCAGACTTCAACGTCGTCTTCCATTTTTCTTTCACCATCAAAGGATGGTGGCTTAAGCTTCCTCAACTCTCCTTGCAAACTATCCAATTCATGTCTTCTTCTTTGGTTCCTAACAAGAGACACTTATATATTGCTTATGGAGTGTTTAGACACATAAAATTTCCTTGTTGAGTAAGGAGGTGAGTGATGTCTATGATTTTTTCTATCACTTCTTGAATGACCGACTCTTCTATAGTTATATCTTCTTTCATGATGTATTCCTTATTCTTTCTTTCCTGGGTCTGATCCATTCTTTGTTTTCATCTTCAACTAATTTAGGCTTTCATCTGAGCATTTATTTAATTTTTTTCTCTCATAATATTCTCATTGTCTTCTTTGTAACTCTTCACTTATATTTTCAAGATTCTCACAGTCTCTGTTAATGTTTCCGGCTCCACTCTGCTCCCGTGTCTATTAGTTTTTGTCTTTGCATTACCAACACTGATATTTTGACCTTTGACTTCTCTATCACGACTGAAGGCTCCCTCTCCTTCCTCCATGTACCAAATACACATTCTTATCTTGAACTAATATGTTTATATCCCCTAATTTTGCAAAATGTGCAAGCAACCATTTTTGTTAGAATTATGCATATTATAGAAATTTTGTCAATTAATGCCACATGTCATTTTTCTACTCAATTCATGAAGGATTATATCATATTTATCCAAATTACAATAATTATAGGTTATTCTCCTTTGAATCATCTTTCCAATGACTATTTATTTGCTTCAATTTGATCTCTAAGATGCAAGTTATGGCTTCTTGAAAAAGCCACTTTCACCCCATTTGTGCATTTTCTCCATTGGTGAAATTTTACTAAAAGGCCAAATTCTGTCAATTGCAGAGGAAAATCCGTAAGGAACCAATAATTTTTTTGTATCAGGTGCTGATAATAATCATAATAATGATCACTTATCAACTTTCATATTCTCCATCAGTCGCTCTAGTAAGATTCTACAACAATATGAAATTTGCAACTTTGTCCTTTTTACAATTTTTTTCCAGACTTGGAATTTTGATCAAAACTGGCTATCTCTCAATCTGGGCACTTATGAAAAAAATTCACTAAACCAAAGTTGTTTTTCTTTATGAGTATATGTAAAATCTCAGGAAAACAAAATTTTCCATCTTTGTGATCCATAGTCACTTTTTCTCTAAAAATATAAAAAATCCACCAAAAGTGGATTTTGTCCTATTTCAACATCCCCATTCTAACCCCCTTAGAATTTATTCAATTCCTTCATAGGTTATTTCCATGTCTCCTTTTTGGAATCTCTCCAATAATTTCATCTTAATCTGAATCTTTACCAATGATTTGGAATTGGATCTTTAAAAACCACTATTTTGCAATTTATGACAAATCCAAGCAGAAATGTACAATGGCCGTCTCTGGCACTTTTGTAGATCTCCTATCTATGGAAAAAACCTAAAATTTTCATCTCAATTTGACTTAATTTTCCCCAGTTATGGCCAAAATAAGAAAATGGCTCCAGACTTCGTTTTTCTTTTTTGAAACTGAAGGACACTCTTGCCTATGTGGCTGATGACCTGGTAGTGACATGGCATTAACGTGCCATTGGGCACCGGTCGCCGATGACTGCTTCCATTTTTCCTTACCCTTATACACCTCCGGTCTCGGTCCACTGGCCCACCACACTCAACTTCCATTCTCTCCTGTTATCAACTCCGGTCTGGTCCGACCACTGAGCCACTGAGGCATTGACCCACCATGATCAAATTCCATACTTTCTGTCAACATGCTTCGGTCTGGTATAACCCATCGGTCCAATGAGACACTGGACCACTTTCCCACCATGGAATTGAGGCACCTCGCACCGACTCCCATCCATTTCTCTACCAGCTCCCAGCTCGGTCCACCGGCCATCAGACGCCCCATGCAAGTCTTCTATCCGGCTCCCCACTAACTTTGGTCCAGTGAAAAATGTTTCTCATGGGTCCCGAAAACCAAAATTTACATCACACACAAAATTCACAAGGTTACATGAATCTCTATACTTCACACACAAGTGACAAAGGGTTCCCTTTTGCTTATAAACCATTCACTTGAAATATTCCCCATGCATGTGGGATAAAGAAAAAGGCACAGACCATAGATCAATGAATTTGAATCCACGTAAGGAACATATCGATGACTATTGTGTGCTATATTCTTGGAGGGAATATATGTCGATTCCAATTCCCAAATCGAGCAAGAGAGGGATCGATGGAAATCCATGTTCAAGAGGAATTGCCTGAGCATAGTATCTAGGGATGAATAACAATGTTTAAACCAAGAAAAATCCACCTCTGACACTATCCAATTTAGTTAATTAATTTAAAACAAAACTTCAAGAACTTCTACCATGTCATGTAGCAGGCCCCTTCAAAGGCCTAGTGCTATAGACCAACATCTTTGATACCACTTGTAACATACCCAGAACAATAAACCCAAAATGATTTTCTCTAAGCTATGATCTTAAATGTACCCACTGCCCGGGTTCCTCTAAATTCACCCTCTTGGGATGCTTTTAAATTATGATACCAATTAATTAACAAAGAAGCATGAAAGAAAATACAATAACAACACATGCAATAGTCAAGGTTCATGCTACACTATAAAATAAATGAACAATATGACATGCACAACATTACCAATAAGCATACACATTATAAATACATATCTCAGAGATAATAATTAATACACAACATAAATAAATATACAAGAAGAGAAAACACATGATATAGGGAAATAATCTTTAACAAAACCAACCACCAACTAGCTACAGACCAAGGACATTCCATCCAATCTTAGACATTGTTGTTCCAAGTCTCATCAACAAGTCACCCCTGAGCTAGGGATATGAATCCACAAAGACGGGTCTCAGATTGACAGTTAGCTTCCCAAACTAGTCAACAATCAATCTTTCATAGGTTTTTCATACACACAACAAATCCATTTTACCACCTCTCTTCCCCTTCATCCTACACCAACCAAATAGAATGAACCCATTTCATTGCCACACAGTCCCTCAGGCTGTCCACCTCTTTCCAGGTCTCTAGTGCTTTTAGTCAGGAAATCTCAATGACGGAAAATATCAGGATTCTCAGCTGTGTATAGTTCTTTCTCACTTCCATTAATTTCATGCCTATAGGAAACCCTCCCTTTCTTGAATAATCAATAATTACTTACATCCAACCAACCATGGGGGATTTCCTTCAATAATTCGTTTTCCCATCCCCATGCAAAACCAAGAATGAGAAGAAGGGTGAATTAGAGAGGAACGACTCCAAAAGTTATTTTTGAGTAAGAATTAATGGCCAACCCCCAAGACAATAAAGAACATGGATTAAATATAAAAATAATAATGTTTCCTTCTCCCAAGAATCTCACATATCCCCCTCTTTCTCTCTAAAATTCCAAGGTGGGTAAAATAAAAATAATTTTAAAATGTAAAGGCTTAGCCCCTCAAATTTCCCCCTCTCTCATAGAATCGTATGTTGGGAGGTATTCCCACTAGAGGCCAAGGTGCCATGCATGTGGGGATTTTTTTTGGCACCATTTTTTACTTTTGTTTAAGTGAAATCGGCCTAGAAATGAGGCTAGGGCCTCATGGCAAAGTTGATGGGATTTGTGGGTGTGTGTGGGGGTGCCATACCCACAAAGAGGATTTAAATATTCTAATTAAATGTTGAGTTTAGGAAGGGATCCTAAACTCACTCATTGGACTCCTATATAAAGAAGATATGTCATTGTGACATTAGATCATCATTGTGGAAGAATGGAGTTGGCATAAGTGAGTCTGCACTTGTGTCAAGAAGGATTGGTGATATCAACTAGTAAAGTCCTTAAGGTGGTGAATTTGGCCTAGGAGAAAGAAGGTGGCAGACAACGAAGTGTACAAAGGTGACCATACTGGTTTTCTGTACTCATATGTGGTTTGTAGACAGGTGAAGCGCATATATATATATGCGGGTTGTATAAGGATAAATCACATATAGGGTATACGCAGGTTTTAGGAGAGAAAACTGCATATGTCCACAGGTTTCTAGTTGGTGAATCACGTATCTAGTTTTTTGGGAAGCTACAAATCCATATAGGTTGACAGGTGATGTCTACAGGATGTACAGGTGGTCTACAAAAAATTCCTGAGCAAAGGGTATTTCCAAAATGTAATTGAGGTTTGGTTTTCTATTTTGTATTGGATGGAAAAGGTTTCCACCAGATTCTCTTATTTTGGAAGGACAAGGTTGTCCTCATATTTGGTGATATTGTGTTGGTTGAGAGGACTAGTTTTTTTCCTCATATTTGAAGGATTGGATAAAGTTACAAAACACAATTACTGTGTCTCTTGTGTATTGATGATTCATCTATGATTTTTTTTTTCCGCTGCATATGTTTTCGGTCAATAACTTCAGTGTAAAGTTGTTCAATGATAGTTACATCACTAGGAAACAATTTTCAGATTTGAAATTAGTCACATAGAGTTGCATGCGAAAATTGATATTGTAGCCCCCTATAACTCTTTTCCTTGTCTATCTCGTAACCAATGATGTATTTTAGTATTAATAATGATCAAATTATTACAATTCTTAGGCACTCCAACCCCTTTCAATTGTTTAGTAACTTCAACCTTTCATCAAATAAACAAAATACATTATTAATCTGGGGACTCAAAATTGGGGTATTACAAAAATTACACAAGGGAAGTGTGGTATGTGTTCACTTTCTAAGATTAATTTCTTCCCGACATGGAAACGACCCTCCGATGCCTACACATTCTTACAATCACATCATGGAGTTCTCAAGAACTCCCCCAATCTCATTGACCTCCATGCACCAATCTCTCACACATATTCAAGAATTGGTTCTTCTAATACAATAATAAAAACAACAATTGGATTGTGGCTTCCTTTGGCATCGACCTACTGTCTGCCTTATTGGTATCATTGACCTCCTATGCTATTATAGCTCCTTGGATAACTTATATTCCTTGGACTGGAGATGTAGTCAATTCTTCATCTTCTTTAATCTTTACCCTCCGCACTCTTCTCTAGGTTGTGTGATTTTTTTTTCGGTGAAGCTTTAGATGAAGTCACCAACACTTTGATTCCTAATGTCCACTCAACTGGAAGTGGTGGAAATTTTCTTGGAGCTATTCTATCAACATTTTTCTCCCCATGCTTCTGAATTTTCCATTGGATTGTGGAAGTCTTCTTGCCATTGTTCCTCTAAAACCATTCAGGCTTGTGGCATGTGGCTTGCTTCTCCCATCAATATGCCTAAGATGGCCTTTCTTCCCATAGAATTAGCATACCTCTTAGTACCAACCACTAGAAATGCTATGGAAATTCTTCATATAGAAATGAAAAACAAGGGATGCCTTACTTTATGCATACCCATGGTTCTTCTTCTTATGGTTGATCTGCTTATTGCTTCCTTTGAGTGTAGGTGTAGGCTAAGTCTTTTAGCTCTTCTCATCACTACCCTTCTGCAATATTCTACAAGAAGGGTGATGTGGTAGTGGGTTGACACCTTCATGTACTACTACTCCCTCTTCTGAAGAGCAAGTAAACTCTTCCATGCATTTTTCCTTCACAAAATTGGTCTTCATGATCATGGAATCCCCCTCTACCATAAAAACTTAGGCCTTCATCATTGAACTTTAGTGCAACCGCAACAGGGATTATGATTCCTTGTCTTCTCTTTTCTAGTCCTTGACCATGATATCCCATTTGCCTTAATAGTTTAGAACCAATGCCTTTGGTATGATTTTTAAAATCACCCAAGAGCTCTTGATAAAGGTCTATGGAAGATGAGATTACCAGAGTAGTCTATTCATGATGTTGGATTTGATAGTGGCAATGGAAGGTGGTAATGCTTCTCTGTGCTCTTAGACCACTTCTTAGATATTTTACAAGGCCTCCTCCTTCTCTTCCAACTCACGTTGTAATTGAGTCTTCATCCAAGTGACCCCTTCCTCTTGTCAACTACCCATCTGGATGACCTTCTTTACCAAGTGCACAATAAGGAATATTTTCTTGTACCAATCTTCCATAACTACAGTGACATAGCCTTGGAATTCATCAAATTGCTTATATAGCATGGTAGTAGTCTTGTTGAGCTCTCAATTTTTTTCATCTCTGCCATCCTTTGGTTAAACCTTTGGACTTATTCCTTCAAGTGATAGTTATCTTCTTAAAGTTGAGCATTGATGGCCCTTAAGTATTCCAACCTTTCTCTATTGTCTTTACCCATGCGAATTTTGCAATATTATGGAAACTACATCATGGTCAATAATTCAAATTATTTGATACCAATATTATCCATAAATGAAGGACTTATAGATTACTCGCTTCACCAACATGGATCCTTTGCAGAATTTAATTTTATTATTTATTCCTCTGCCCTATAGAAGGATCTTTGATCCTCTTCCCTGTATAAGGATCACTATTCTTTTAGTGGTCGTAATCCATGTTATGGGTGTAAAATGTATGCAAAAAACTAAGTACAAATCTCTCTATTCATTGTCCTTTAGTAGGCATGTGAGGATTGTATGTTGTTTGGGTCTGAGCTTGAGTGTTTGGTTATCTTATGTAGTGCTAAGTGAAAACTCCTCTTTTCACTATTTACTTTGTTTTTGAGATGTGTTTTATGATCTTTCCCTATTAATTGTGTTTCCGAATTCAATGCCTGTCAGTCTCTTCAAGTGAACTCTATTGCATTAAATTAACCTCAAACAAACTATAAATTCTAAAAAACATATTCTACAACTATAGATCAGCTGGGTCCATGCCTCTTCACTGTTGTTATTAGCAAGCAAGCACACAAGGATTGAATTTACTTCTTTTCTTCAAGGTTTGAGTTGTTGATGCAATTTTGAGTCACTACTTGGTTTACCAGTTTAAGATAGCCAGACTAATGCCCACCATTTGGAAGTAAGACACCATTGGAAATTTGATGCTAAAGTATTAATCTAGCCTTTGTGTGCTCAAACTATAGACATAAAACTATACCTAGATTAATCATTACCATCTCTAAATTCCTTTGGGAAATCTCCCATGCATATTTCTCTACCAAATTATTTGCATAACAATACGAGTTATGTAATGAGTCACTACTTGGTTTACCCGTTTAAGATAGACAGACTAATTCCCACCATTTGGAAGTAAGACAACATTGGAAATTTGGTGCTAAAGTATTAACATATCCCTTGTGTGCTCAAACTATAGACATACAACTATACCTAGATTAATCATTACCATCTCTAAATTCCTTCTTTGGGAAATCTCCCATGCAGATTTCTCTACCAAATTATTTTCATAACAATACCAGTTATGTAATGAGCCCTACCTAGGAATGAACTTAGGCCACCTTTATAAGATTCAAATACTACCTATATATAATTTGTATTTATATATGGTAGTAGTTTTGTTAAAGTGAAAGTAAATCACCGAGTGTGGAATGATGGTGTAAACTAAATATAATGGTTCGACAAACCCATTAATTTCACTACTTTGAATGACATTGAACTCTTTCTTGGGGTCACTGTGTATCTCTTGGTTGATTTTTTGGATTTCGTTATTTTGTTGAGATCGATTGCTTACTTAGCAATTTGAATTTGGAATGTACCCAGCCTCCAATTGAGGAACATTACGAGTGGAATACACATTAAATCATAATATTTACTACTTAATAATTTCCTATAGATTACTAGCTACAAATCATACACATATTTAATCATATGATTGATACCATGTTCTAAATGCATCTAACAACATAAAGAAAACCATGAATGAAACTGTTCAAGCAACAACAAAAAACCCAACATTCATATAAAACATTTACACAGTGGAATAACATAAGAACATAACATAAACAATTGTATGTTAATAATTAACCAACTAGTTGCATACGAAGGATGAACCTCCTAGCCATAGGGGCTGTTGTTCATTTCCTCTCAACAACAGTCGACCCCTGAGTTGAGGCTATGATTCCATAAGGATATCTTTCCCTTCTAGCTGTTCACTCTCCACACACATTAGCCCGAAAAACCAGGTTCCAAATCTATTTCCCACAACCTGCACAACCCAAGGAATGAGATCCCCCTTCACTGCATAATCCCTCAGGCCGTCCCACTTCTCTCCAAGGCTCCAGTGCATCTGGTTGACCAGAAATCATCCCAACTACTCTAAAATTTCTCACAATATCCTTCATAAGGCTCTTGATCCATTTTCTCAATAGAAAAATGCTCTACAGGCCCACAACCCAATTTTACAGCCACACAAGCCTCTCTCTCAACATATAACATAGCCATATAATGGCTTCCTTCAATCACAACATGGTTGGTGTTTCTTTTTACCACTTAGCTCCCCCCTTGTTGTCCAAAAACTGCATGTAAAACTTGTCTTTCCTCTCCATATTAATTTCCCTTATTCTTCCTTGTTTTCTTGACTCTCACTCTTCCCAAAGATGATTGTACTTCAACCCATGCTCCCCAAAAACTATGGGATGTGACTTCTCACACACACCCTCTTACATGAGTTAAATGATTGGCTTTGAGAACATTCAATAACAATTTATAAGGTTATACACAAGGATAATAATTTTAGGAATGTGGGTTAGATTAATACCCATGAATAATTCCCCCTTGGACCCCCTCTCTCTTGCAGAGTCATAACCCCCATTTTTTCCTTCATCCCTTTCGTATCACAACTAGCGATTAATATTTTTATTAGTTATTTCAATGCACATAATATACCATTCGGTCTTCAGCCACATTAAGAAAATACAGGCTCTTCGCCCCAACACATCGACTCACCAACCTAAATATGATTACATTATAATTCACAAGGATTAAAACTAGGGATGTTACAAAATTTGTTTTCCAACTCGAATGTATTCTACAATGGGTATCTTTATTGAGCTGGAAAATTGATCCTTTAGCTGCAAGTCAATTTCTCCTTTACCAATCGACTCAACTCAGAGACAAGTCGATTTCAGTTTTGGGCCAATGGAAGTCCATTTTGGATTATTTCTCCCCTTCAAAGATTCAATTCTCCATTGAAAAAATTGATGCTATCCTATGAATATCAACTCATCTTAGGTTGAATAAATTTGTCAACACCATCTTTGTTTCATGGGAAAATATATGGTTCATTAATTTCATTCATGCAATTCCAATTGATTCTATATCGGTTGGTTTCCAATTGGATTTGAGTCAATTCCCCTCTTGGAGAAGCATTGGATGTTGGAATATCAAGCACTGTTGGTTCATCACACTTCTCTTGGATTTAGTCAGTCGGATGGTTGACCTACATATGGAAACATTCGGTCGAGCGATCGACCATATCTCTACATTGGTTGGTCGAGTAGTTGACATGCCTGTCGGTCAAACAATTGACTAGTATTTGAATATAGTTGGTTAGTGGATTGACTAAACCAATGATCAAATATGATTTGGATGCATGGATGGTCGAGTCAAGCATCCTTGTCGATCCAAATAGACAATGCATATTTGACGGAGTCAACTCTAACAACCAACGATTATATGTGGACAATATCTTCCCGATTACAAGGAAAGTGGTTATATCTTGAGGCTATATATAGCAGACCCTACGGGTAATTATCATCAAGAAATAAAACACAAATATCATGCAAATCGATATTTGCAATATGCATTGTGATGTTTTGATCACAATGTGCTCTGCTTAAGTGCTATAACGATGTCTTTAGAAACCACCCCTATCTTCGAAATTTTAATTCCCTCTTCAAATATATGTAGTATTATATTTTTTGTTTCATGTCAAGTTCCACCCTATTCCACAACATGGCACCATATCCGATGGTTTGAAATCTCTCCTTTTATTTGAAAATCTTACTGAGTCAGATCTGTTGTGTGATTGACTTTGGGTCGATGGTTTTCTGATTGGAACTTACTGCTATAGAAAAATTTCGATCTAGATATAGAATATGGCTTCAAAGATTGATTTTGTAATTATGAATATATCAAATTACATAGTATGGGCACCAGACATGGAAAACCTACTGAAGAGTAAAGGACTATGACAACATATGAAGATTGTGATTCCATATCCAACATACGATCAGGAAAAATTCACCGTTGATGGAAAGAAGGATGAGGCTGTGGGGCTCATCACAATCTATATCTTGTGGGATATTTTTTTTCACATTAGTGGAATCAACAACCCTCATCAATTCTAGAAAAATATGAAATCACTATTTTACAGAGTGGATGAAAGCCATTTCATGTATTTGGAGAAAGAGTTGATCTCTCTCGATCCTCATTCTTTTGATAGAATAGAGGAATATTTGGCATGTGTGAAGGAACTCCAGTTGAGATTGGGTGAATGTGGAAATAATTATCAGAAGAAACATGAACAACTCATTGAGCTGGTCCTGATGAATTTAAGAACACCATTTGACATGTTCATGTCGGCTTTCCACACCAAATGGTAAGCACACAAGGAAGATGGTAAAGACTACACCTTTGAAACTTTATGTGGCCTTTTGATTATTGATCAACACAAATTTATTGAAGAAGGAAATCTTGGTGGTAAACACCAATCCCACTTGATCAAGGGAAAGGGAAAGTCAAATCATAGGGAAATAGTACAGTTTGATACCTCTACACAGAAATCTAGATGCCTCGAACATAAACCCAAAGGGAAAATATATGCACCCCTTGGAAGTCGAAAGAAGAAGACATTTCAATACTGTGGAAATAGTAGACATGTGTAGAAGGTATGTTATAAGAAGAGAGACGATTTAGAGGAGAAGGTTAAATGCCTTGAAGGAGACATTTCCATTGTTCATCGACTCACTGATAATTTCACCTTCCAAGTCAAAACTTCTCAAGCTTTGTTGTCTCATTCTGCACAAAACGAATGGGTAGTTGAATCTAGGTGCACACATCGTATGGCTAAGGATTCTTCCTTGTTAATTTCCTTGGATGAAGCTGAGGAGAGGAATATTTATGTTGCCGATGATTTTTCTATGGATATTGTTGGTTAGGATGATTTTACCTGTCGACATGGGAAGATTGTCGACATTTATCATGTGCCAAAACTTAGTGCCACTGTGTTGTATGTTGATTAGTTAAAACATAAAATTAAGGTTGTATAATTTTGTCCAGATCAGTGCTTTGTTCGATATTTGAAGAAAGTTTAGTCAATTTTTGTTGGAGGGTTTCTTGACCCAAATGACAGTCTATATAAATTTTGTGACATGACTCAACCCGACACCGAACCAAAGTCTCTTGTTTCTCATGGTGATGAGAAAAGTTGAACTTGGAATGAATGAATCAAACACCTGAATTTTCAAAGTCTGCAGTCTATGGAAACTCAAAACATGGTTGTTGGTTTACCTAAAGTGTTTCCTCCTAAAGGAGTCTATAAAGGCTATGTGCTTGGAAAGCATCATCAAGCACCATTTTAATCTGGAAAAGCATGGTGAGAACAAAACCTCTTGGAGATGGTTCACAACGATGTCTGTTGTATCAATATACCTTCCCTCACAAGCGCAAGGTATATTTTGACTTTCATTGATGATATCTCTTGTTTCACATGGGTCTATTTTCTGAAGAATAAAAATTTTGTCTTTGAAAATTTTAAAGAGTTTAGGACGTTTGCTGAAAATAAATGTGGCCAACCCATCATGTTCCCAACATCAGAAAATGGTGGTGAATATGTAAATCGGCCTTTTGAATAATACCTGGTTTGAACTAGTATTAAATGGAAATGATTGGTTCCTCACACACCTTAGTATAATGGCATTTTAGAACACAAGAATCAAACATTAGTCGAAATGGGTAGATGTATTTTGCAGGATAAAGATTTTCCCTCTCGCTTCTGGGATGAAGTGGTATATTGTGAAAATTATTTTCTCAATCACATCTCAATTCGATTTGTTCCTTTAGTGACTCCAGTTGAACGATGGTGTGGAAATAATCCTTCAGACAATCACTTACATGTGTTTCCTCGGTTCATATTTATGATGTTTGCATAAATAATTTGGATGCGAAGAGTCATGCTTGCATCATGATGGGCTACTCTGAAGAGTTGAAATCCTATTGACTGTTTGTTCCTGTAAAAAAAAATCATTATCAGATGAAATGTATGGTTTTATGAGAAGTATTCTGGCATCAAGTTGTTGTATTCCTCCTCTGGATTTCTCCAGGATGACCCCTTTGATGTTCTCTCATACTCTGGTTCTCCTGTTCCATATTTCAATCCTTCGACTAGATAATCGAACTTTGTTCCTATTTTGAATGGAACGTTAACCTCTAAGTCGACTAGTCCGTTGATCTGTGTTTTGACTGGTCCACCATCTCCGTCGACTGCAATTATTCTAAATTCTAATCGACCTGCTATCATGAAAAACAATTCACCTTTTTCTTGTCTTCCAACCTGGGTTGTCAGACAATTGAAGTTGTTGGAGATGATGACGATAATATTTCCTTCGAAAGACAAACTTGAAGTCAAAAGAAACATGACAACGTTACATTGATGACTCATGTACTTGAAACTTTTTATCCTGTTGTCTACTCAAATTCTCAAGGATGACCTGAATGGGAACATGCTATGCAGATAGAAATTTATTCTTTGTCGAAGAATCACACTTGGGACTCGGTTTCCCAACCTTAAGGAAAAAACATTGTGAAGTGTCGATGGTCTCTCGAACCAAATTTACCTCTGAAGGTGTTGTTGAGTGACATAAAGCACACCTGGTTGTGAAGGGATTTTCTCAACAAGAAGGTATAGAATACACTGAGACATTTTCCTATGTTGCAAATATGAACTCTGTTCGAATGATTCTTTTTCTTGCTACTCGTTTTGGATGGAAAATCCAGCCGATGCACGTGAAGAGTGTATTTCTTCATGGAGACCTATCTAAATAAATTTTCATGTAGCAACATCTAGTTTTATGATAGATTATAATCTGGTTTTTCAACTCAAAAAGTCTCTTTGTGGTTTGAAGCAAGCTCTTTGAGCTTGGTATGCTAAGATCCATAGTTTCTTTATTTGACTTAGTCTCAAATGACGTGAATCTGATCACAACTTGTATATAATCAATACCAATGGACACACTTTGATTTTTTTTTGTATATGTATATGAACTCCTCATTACTGGAAATAATACTCATCTCATTCTTAGATTGAAGAAACAACTTGCTGATTCCTTTGACATGATATATCTTGGTGCTCTACATTATTTTTTGGGTCTTCAAGTATTACTAATATGTGATGGATTTTCCATTTCTCAATCTAAATATGTGATGGATATTTTGACACGTTTTAAGATGGCCGATTGTAAGCCCTGTGATACTCCTTTTCAATATGGATTAAACATCACCAAAAATTTCCAAACACCTCAAGTCGATGCTACAATTTATTGACAATTGGTCGATAATATTATTTATCTTACTCATAATCAAATTGACATTTCCTTCATGGTCAGTGTGGTTTCTCAGTTTATTCAGGACCCTAGAGAAATCCACTGGAAAGCATTCAAAGAAATTATCTTCTATCTCAAGGGTACCACTGATTTTGGTACCAATTATTGTCGAAATTCAGATTCGTTGGTTGGATTCATCGACTCTGACTGGGCTAGCAATATTGATGATCAAAATTCCACTTCTGGCTATGTTTTTTGTCTAAGCACTGGACCGTTGGTGTGGTCATGCAAGAAAAAAAAGGTAGTCTCCTTGTCGACTAAAAAAGACGAACATCGTGGCACCGTTCAAGTAGGTAATGAAGCAGTCTAGATCTACCAAATTCTAGGAAAACATGGATTCCCTATTCATACCTCAACTACAATCTATAGTGATAATCAAAATGCTATACAGGTCATTGAATATCCTATTTCCCACAATAATATGAAGCATGTTGAGCTCCATGCTCACTATTTGAGACAATTAGTTCATGAGAATATTGTCTCTCTTGAATATTGCAGAACATATGATTAGGTTGCTGATATCTTCACTAAATATTTATCTGAAGCTAGATTTATCAGGATCTGTATGATGCTTGGGATTTAGGAAGATGCAATTATGGGGGGGTGTTGGAACATCAAGAACTGATGGTTCATCAAACATCTCTTAGATTCAATATGAGTCGGGTGGTTGAACCACATCTCAAAATAGTCGGTCGAGTAATGTACCGGATCTCTACATTATTCGGTTGAGCAATCGACATGCTTCTCGGTCGAAAAATCGACCAACAATAAAAGATAGTCGAGCGGTGGATTGAAAATCCCAACAATCAACTATGATTTGAACGTATGAACGTTCAGTTCGATCATCCTTGTCGAGTCGACTAGACCACACGGATTTGACAGAGTCAACTCTAACAAGTGACAATTATATGTGGACAAGATATTCTTGATTACAAGGAAAGTGTTGGATCTTGAGGCTATAAATAACATACCCCATGGGTCATTACCATCAAGCAATATAACACATAGATCATGCAGATCGATATGTGCAATATGCATTGTGATATTCTGATCATAGTGCGCTCCACTTAAGTGTTGTAACGATGTCTTTAGACACCACCATTATCTTCAAAATTTTAATTCCCTCTTCGGTTATCTACAATACTTTCTTTTCTGTTTCATGTCAGGTTCCACCCTATTCCCCAACATTGGAATAATAACCCAATACATTTTTTTTCCTCACGTACAACACATATCACCTAATGAAAACATAGATCACAAGTTGCAAGTCATTGAGCAAGAGAACACAATTGGAGTGTACAACCCCCAACATCTAGGAGTGACGATGTATGAGTTGTAAGAGAGGTGTACGGTCTCAATCTTCTGTGTGTTGCTATATGCAAACTTGTAAAGGGTTCCCACAACCTCAACATTCACTAGGTTGATATTCTTCAGGGACAAAGTTAGTAATTTAGATAATTAATTGCAATAGTAAATTCACAACACCCCTAGATCTCAAATTCAAAGATGAATGGATGATTGTCATCCCATTGATGTTTCCATTCACAATTTCGCCAATGGAAATTGTTTCTCTAAAATAATTATAATATGGTACTTTTATCATAACCAATAATGCAACTAATGTTGGACAGTTGGTTTGGACAGTCGGTTTTCATTGATGTAAACCCTTGGAGAGTAATCTTGGAGATTGATGTCAACCCTTGGAGAGGTCCAGAGATATTAGAAAGTTGATTGAAATTTGTATGATCGATATTGATGGTGAGTTAGTTGGGTACATTTGATGTAGTCTACATGTATCCCTGAAGGTGTGGTTATGGGACCTGAAGTTGATTAAGGAATATGTACATGAATGAAAATGTAATTTCTGGTAAAAATATCATATGTGGATAATACTCATCGTGACATTTCCGGTGATATGTAGAACACTAGGTGGTTCCTCACGGTTAGGGAGATATGGCCTTGTGAAGTTGGAAGCTCAGAAGAGTGGTCAAGAAGCCCCTAGTTGGTTACAAGTCTTGGTCAAAGGGTAAAGTGGTTATAACAATAAACCCCTAAAATAAGGAAAGAGGTTACCTACCACAAGTATAAATACACCTCAAGAGTCTATCATTTGTATATACACACTTACAATTGAATATATATTTTGTGAATGATATGGTCTAGTATTGTGATATTTTGACTAGTTCATGACAACATTTTTCTGAGGCAACGAAGGTTTGAAGTAGCGAAAGTTTCAGAGTTGCAGAAAACTGGAAACCCTAGTTTTCTGAGGTTATACATGGGCTGCATAAGGATAGGTGATGTACATACACAAGCTACAAAAGGAAAATTTGCATACGTATGCAGGATGCAATAGGACAGGTCACGTACCTAAGGAAAAGGTTTGAAAAAGAATGTATGGATGAGTTGCAACAAGGTTTGATGGTACAACACAGTTGCTAAAAGATATAAGATGGTATTCTTTAGGTTTTCATGAGTAAATTTATGTCTTTGATGTATTTGTTTGAGGCTTGTATCTTGTATGGTATGGCACATGCTTAAGGCATGTCTTGGAGGCCCTTGATGGTACATGATTTCATATGGTTGAGGTGATATTGTTACATGCTTGAGACATACTCTTGGTACATGGTATATGGTTGTTATGGTTCATTGTTAGAGGCACATATTTGTGATATTGACATATACATGAAGCTTATCTTATGGTACATGGCGTGATTGAGAGGGATATGGTATATGGTTGAGACACATTTCATGATATATGGTCTATAGTATATGATACATGATATGGTATATGGTTGATGTGCATGGTTGGTACATGGTATGGTATAGGTGTTGATGTACTTGATTGATGTGCATGGTGTTTGTTGGCACAGGGGTAGACCCAAGGTTCAACTTTGACAATGCACTAACAAGCCCTAACTACTGGCCCTTTTGGTAACACTTACGAAGAAGATACAATATCACCCGAAGTAGCAATAGGGGGTTGTAGGACACATGTGTCTACAACCAGAGGAAATGCAAGTGTATCCAAGGCAATAATACATTGCAACCTAGTTACTCTTACCAAGCATAAACCTACTTCGCATAGTTATATTCCAGATCTAACATAATATTGCAATAAAAGAATAACAGAGGTAAAATAACACAACATAAACCATAGAGACACAAAATATACGTGGTTTGGCCTCTCCCTAGGGCTACGTCCACAAAACTACATTTCTTGATATTATATGAAAGCATACAGTTCTATTTGTGCTCTTAGCTTGCATATCTCTCTCTCTTTCTATTCTTCTCTCCCCTCCCTACGCACCCAACTGTAGGGTTGATCTTCACACCTAGCTAAAGATCTTACAATATAGAATGGTCTCACACAAAAAACTTCTCTCTCACACAATAAAAAATGAACAACCAACTCTAAACTAACAACTTTGAGGAACTAACTTAGCACCAACCCATCCCAGGTCCTCTAGACCTTTATTTATACATTACATGACAAAGTCTAGGTGTCAAAATCCTAGATCCAAAACCCTAGGTGTCTAAAACCATAGATCCTCTTTGACCCACATTTTCTAGGCTTCGCCAATCGACCTTTCCTTCTTTCCCGCGAAGTGCTCCAAATCACTCGTTGACATATTCTTCCGCTTGCTGAGTTGTCCATGATCCATATTCCTTGATGATCTGTCATCCTCGATCTTGTCTTTCAACGACTAGATTTCCCTTGCTTCACTCCTTCTTTTCTTCTTCTTTAACCACTTCGACCCAATCTCAGTCAATATAGTTTCCACGCAGTTTGCACTTCGTCTTTTCTTTTATTTTTTCTTTTCTTTCTTTCTTAATCCATAACCAAGGGCCAACAGGCCCCCAACACTCACCTGTGACTCGTCTCGAGGCACTTCAGGTCTAAATTTTTTGTTTTACTTCGACTTCAAACTGCGCAGCGCAAACTATGCTTTCCGCTCTATCCTTCCCCACTATGTGCAAACTGTCTTTTCTATGTCTGGTACCCAGTTTCAACTACACTTGGTACCTAGAACCTTCTCCTTCTACTTTTACTGATAGCTATGAGGCAACTGGTTTTCATAGTACAATTTCAACTGGCTCCCATTCACCAATCCTTCCTTCCATTCTCCCTTCAAAGTCTTCAACTATGCAGCTCCTCCTTCCGTGACATAGGAAACCTCATATGTCCCAATACAATGTGTCCTGAACTTCCCTGGATGCTTCATGAACTTGCTGTCATAAACCAATACCAGATCTCCTTGCTTAAAGGATTTCTTCTTGATGTGTCTGTCATGGTAAGCCTTCTCTCATTCCTTCTGTACATGCTGATGAAATCTTGCAATAAACTCGTCTTCCTCCAATTCGACCAACTGCGCGAGCCTCTCTTGAACAATGCCAGTGTCATCCATATCTGTAAAGGTTGCAATTCTTAGACTAGGAGCCAAGTATTCCATAGGTACAACTGCTTCTAGACCATAGACCAACTTAAAGGGAGTCTGCATTGTCATCTTCTTGCAAGTGGTTCTATAGGCCCATAATACTGCTAGTACTCTCAAATCCCAATCATCCCTGTTTACACTGCAAATCTTCATCAGGGTTTTCTCCAAGATATTATTGAAAGATTTGAATGTACCATTCGCTTGTGGATGGTAGGGAGTACTCTTCCGATGATGCACTACAAATTCCTGAGTCAAGGTTTCAATGGTCTTATTAATAAAATGTGTGCCTTGATTGCTCATAAGGATCTTCGGGCATCCAAACATGGTTATGATATCATCAAATATGAACCGCGCAACTGTAGTTGCACTACAGTCCTTGACTGCTCTTTCTTCTTCCCATCTTGTCAAATACTCTGTCGCAGTAATGATGTATCGAGCTCCTGTGCGCTTTCCTAGTGGGTTGATAGGTCCCACAAAATCAATGGCCCATTTCTCAAATGCCTATAAGGTTAGCTGGGGTGCTAAAGGCATCTCATATTTTCTAGAAGGTTTCCCAACTCTTTGGTATACATCGAAGGCCCTGTAGTATTCCTTAGCGTATTTGTGTAAAGTAGGCCACTAGAGGTCAACTCTAAGAATCTTCTGCACTGTTTCTTTTCCTGCATAGCGTCCTCCCACGATGCCTTCATGTGCTTATGCCAGAATTAATGGTCTTTCTTCTTCCATAACACATCTCCTCAGTATCTCATCAGGTCCCATATTGTATAACTGTCCATCTATAAGTGAAAAATACACAATGTGAACTACTGGCTATTTCTTTTGGATAATTGTATATTCGCGAGGTGCCATTCCTGTTGATAGGAACTGGACTATATCAACGAAGTGATCATCGACCTTTTTAATGGCTAGTAGCTTTTCATCTGGTAGTGTATCCTCCAAACTAGTAGGTTCTTCTCCATTCTCTAATATGGACAAGTGATCAGGTCCCTTGTTCATTCTCCCTAGCTTGACCACGATCTCAAAGTCATATTCCTAGAATAACAGAAGCCATCTACATATTCTTCCCCCAAACACTTGCTTGTTGACTAGGTATTTCAACGCAGAGTGATCAGTGAAACTTTTAAAGTGTCCTCCCAACAAGTAGGGATGAAACTTATGTAGCGCATACACCATGGCTAAACCTTATCTCTCAGTGGTAGTGTAATTTATCTCAGCGGTAGATAGCTTCCTGCTAGCAAAGGCTAAAGGATGATCAATATATCCTTCTCCTAGTTGTGCTAGCACTACTCCTAATGCAATAGAGGATGCATCGACATGAACATGAAATTCCTTACTCCAATCTGGGAAAACCAGAATGGGTGCAGTGACCATTTTCTATTTCAGTGTGTCGAAGCTCTGCTGGCATTCTTTTGTCCATTGAAACTGACAATATTTCTTCAAAAGATTCTCCATGGGTGTTGTGATTTGTGCATAGCCCTTAATGAAATTCATGTAGTATCACGTATGTCCCAGTGCAGTGTGCAGCTGTCTAACTGAAGTAGGAGGGGGTAGATCAACAATAATGACAATCTTAGATGGATCTACCAACAATCCTTGCTTACACACAATATGGCCTAGCAACACTCCAAAGGGTGAAAAGAAGATGCACTTCTTCAAGTTCAAGGGAATTTGGCATTGCCTGCACTTATCCAACATTAGTATTAAACATTCAATATGATTTTGCAATAAGCTAAAAACAATCCAATCATCAAAATATGCTTCCAAGAATTTATGTAGAAACTCCTTGAATTCTTTGACCACCACCCTAGAAATGATGGTTGGTGCATTCTTCAATCTGAAAGGCATCACTTTGTACTGGTAAGAACCCCATTCTTTTGCAAATGTGGTCTTATGGAAATCTTCCTTGGAAATCCTGATTTGGTGATACCCTGAAAATCGATCGGTGAAGGAGTAAACTTCTTGTCGTCCCACATTATCTAACACTTTGTCAGTAAATGGTGTAGGGAATGGATCATGTAAACATACATCATTCAGTTTCCTCAAGTCTACACAGATTCCGATCTCTCCTGTTTTCTTATCTTGAACCACCATAGGGCTAATCCATTCTGACTCTTCAACAAATTCTATGATTCCTGCTTCCAACATTCTATCTAGATCAATCTTGACTTTCTCCTTATATTTGGGATTCAATCTGTAGGTTCTCTGTTGACTTGCCTTGCATCTGGTTTCAATGGGATCTTCATCTCTCCCATGGGCCCTTTAATTCCCTTCATATCAGTGAACTTGGTTGGAAACAAGTCCTGATATTCATGCAACAATTCTGTGATCTTGTCAATAGTGGCATCATCCCAATAATCTCCAACGTTGTGAGCTTAGGTGCTTTTTTTGTTCCAATGTTAACTTCTTTTATTTTAATTGGTTGTTCATGTTGTATCATGTTTTCATTGATGCCAATGGTTTGATTGATTGATGTCAAAGGATTGATTGATTGATGATTGATGTAATATAATATGTATTGTCCTTGATGAGAATGCATAGATGAATATGGATCAATGAGTTGTCATTGATACATGATGAAGATGGATCGATCTGGTTCCATTGGTATATGATGCATTGTTGGAAAAATGTATAGATGACTCATTATTGTCTTATAATGATTGATAAGGTGTACAAATGGATGAACTCCAAAGTGGTCCCCTTATGGTGAAA